>ML795062.1:171266-192847 GCA_009831015.1 Picea engelmannii | reverse complement strand
CCGATCCCCGAAACTCCGATGCCACCTGTCCTCTGCGCTGTCATCACACATGATTCGACACGTATTAAACACTGCCACGTGTCACTTTGATTCATTACTTGTATGTGTCTGAAGTGTTGAATCTGTCTGACACTTGTCACTACTTGGTTGTGCCACGTGTCGCTTAGCTGACGTGGTCTGTTGACGTGGGTCGAGTGGATGTTGATCTGACGGTTCAGATTCCGTCAGGATTTCGCATATCGCGAAATCGGGGATTTCGTTGTAGAGTGAACTTTGCCTTATGAAATCCCGATCCCCGAATTGCCGATGAGGCCTCCTGGCTGCCATGTGTCCATACAAATGAACGGTCCAGATCCCTGCTTGATTTAACGGCTGCGATTAAATCGCGAAATCGCGTCTCGTGATTTCAGGATTTTCATTGTCGAGTGAACAAGACATTTCAAAGTCCCGATCCCCGATTTGCTCCTTTGGGTTATCTCTCTCGCACCTTTTACAGATCTGACGACCCTCGTTCTTTCAGGAAATTTGTATGAGATCCTACGGTCACTGACTCTTCTTCCTTTTTCCTCTGTAAGCTCTTGCTGCGCGTGTTTTCTTCAAGGCTGTTCCTCCTGAGCTTTTACTTCCAAATCCCCACGGGGTTTTATCCTTCTTATCCTGCTGTCTCTACTGTTGCCATTAATGACAACAACCATCACTGCATTCTATCCACTGAATTTGCCAACATGAGCCTCCTATGGTCATGGATCAAGGTGAGAATGTTCAAGTTCCTTCTATTGATGATTTTGCTCTTGAATATTTCGATGAGTTGCGGGAAGATTTTATTCTTGATAGGAGTGTGAGGGCTTCATGAAGAGGTGATGTAGAGTACCTTCATGTGGGTCTAAAAGGAATGCATCCAAGTAAAGTAAAATGGATGGAAACTGGAAAAGTTAGGGAGTTGTACCCTTGCTTATTTTCTAAATGAAACTAGAATTTTGGTGGTCCAAAAGTTTCTTATTGGGAAGGAGTAATCCAGGAGGATCCCCACTGATCTAATGGCCTCGATCTATGCAGAAAAATCAACGCCCAAATCAATTTTAAAACAGAAATCGCCACAACAAATGATTCGGCCTTTGAAGATTCTTCTTCCAAAAATATGTGAGGTTGATTTCATTTCAAATCTCAAGCAACGAGGAAAAGAATCAGGCTGGGTTATGCTTCAAACACCATGTAATGGTATTGACCCACTCTACATGCCATTAATGGTTCTGGATGCAAATGTAGTGTATACATGTCATTGGAGGGGAAAATTTGGAGGGATCTAACTCCTATCCTCATAACCACACTTAGGAAATGCTATAAGAACAATTGAAAGAGAAACCCCGAGTAGAGAAGACTCCAACCAGGGTTTATCTGATAAATGCATACCCTTTTGTTCAAGCTCCAAGGCAAGTGAATTGGGAGAAGAATTCCATGGAAATGAATGGAAATTCAACTCAAAAACTGAAGGGGATCTCTATGAAGTCCAATGAAGCAATTATGATTACATTAGCTAAAAAGAAAGGTCAAGATTATTTCACTATAGTCCAGTATGTCATCAATGCAGTTCTAGTGAATAACTAGAACCCTGTCACAAGAGTATTTGTTGAATGAAATCATGTACATGAGTCAATCTAAGGCCCTAAAATATCCTCACATGTGTGTGTGTGTTTATTCGAGTATTCGAATTCCTTTGTCACCGGTGTTAGAGGAGGGAAAGCATGTGTTCATTTGTAGGAAGAATCCATTGTATCTTCTTAGAAAAACAATAGACATAGTTTTTGCAAATTGATGCCATTTTTTGATGTAAAAACTGTAATTTGCATCTTTTTAATGGATCAGATTGTCAATTGAAGTGGACCCAGAGATCTATCCCAAATGGGTGAAATCCTTTGTTAACTTGTTAAGTATTGCCTATTTTTTCAATACTTGTTTTAAATTTCAGCCTTTAAATGTTGATTTTTAATGAATTAAGCCAATTTTAATCACAAATTCGAGAAATTAAGAAGCTAGTTATCACTAATTTCAGATCAACTAAAACATTAACATGCACGCCATAAAATGAATAAGTGTGATGAAAAATGTAGTACATTGGATTCAATTACACTCTGAATTTCTTTGAAAGTGTAAGATAAAATCATACCATGGTTAACATGAGCATATCTATTATGACAAAGACCCTTGGAAATTTCTCCCCACTACGTCGAACACAAGTAATCTATATCTAGGTGTCGTCTCTCTTTTTTGTTTATAGTCTTTATAAATGATGTAAGGTTTTTTACCACTTAGCATTTATGCAACATAAAACAAACTATATCAAGTAGCAATTATAATTATAAATGCAACTCTCTGTAAAATAAATACATATTTCTCAATATTATATAACAATAACAAGTATGTAATTAAATTCATTAGGGTCTTATTGTTGTTTGTTGGAACGAGATTTTGGGACTATTTTTGGGAGTTGCATAGTGCACACAGAAGAAGGAAAGAAAGTTGGTGCACTTTCAGGACCAGCGCGCGCAAAGAAAGGAAGATCATTGAAGCCATTAGGACTTTTGGGTCCCTTTACAAGGGTTAATCCCTATTGTAATTGTATAAATATGTAAGGGTTTTGGGATAGAGAGTAGTGAAGTTGGAGAGCGAAGTATGTAATGTAATGTAAGAGATAAAGTATGCAATGTATGCAAGGATGAAAGAGTGAAGGGTGACAAAGATATATAGAGAGATAGGAGAATGACAAGGGCATGATTTATAATGAAGTGCACATATTTTGTAATGAATGATTTTGAATAATATAATGAGAACACAACCATTGTGGACTTAACCCATCTTGGGTGAGCCACATTAAATATGGTGTCCTTGTGTCATGATATGGTTGTTGTTCTATTTATTGCGCACATATAATGAATGTATGGTTGCTATGAATCTTGTACATGCTATTATGTTTATGTGCACATGATATAAGGTATAATGAACTAAGGCTAAGTGTAATGGTTATGAGAACTGCCTCACATCCCTTCATGACTGCAGAAACCTGGTTCTTGCAGTCCCCATAGATTCCTCAGGTGAAACTTTACCTACTTGCTGGTGAGGCCGAAAGGGATGGCATCTGAGGGTTCTATTAGTGAATTAAAGTTGAACCCTGGGTCTGCCCACTGCATGCCAACAAATGGTTTTGTTTTCAGGATTAGGATTTTCTACTGAGGGGATGAATAAGGAAGAGATCGAACAATGGTTAGAGGAAAAAGAGTGTGAGTTTTCCAGAGATCGGAATAAGAACCCACAGATCAATTCAGAGTAGTGGTTACAACGATATGTATTTACAGACTTACATGAGATTTCTTTGTTGATTTCAATATAGTCTTGGCTGAGTGGTTACAAAGGTTAGCTAAAAATAATGAAACATTCCACACTATTGTTCTGAGGAGTTAGATCCCTCAGTTGATCCACCAAGTTAATACTATAATTAACCGGATCTTGTGTGCAGTTGATGTCTAGATAGATAGTGTATTAGGGGATTATATTATTGAGTTTGATATAGATTGTACCCAGTCATGTAGTGTTGTTGAAAGATAGTTCTTTAAGGGTCCACGCGAAAGATATTTGAAATCATTGTCTACTTGGATCAAAATGTTGTTGTGTGATAAGGGGGTCATGAAGTTGGAATATAATCACCCTAGTAGCTAGGCACCTTAGCGTGCATAGGGGGACTGGGGTATGACCAAGGGATGGTTTGAGAATATGGAGAAGAGGGATGTAGGAAGGAATAAATAAGGAATGAATGGACTGAGAATGCCGAGAGAAGAAGGATGTGTGAGAGAAGAAGAGATTGGAGTATTGCGCAGTGGAAAAAGATTTTGGTACAATAGGAAGAGGATTGTCGACGATAGAGAAGAGCAACACAATGAGGTTGAGGAAATAGACATCGATATAGTGCCCCAAATGGAAGGAATACTGTGCAAAAAGGAAAAGGAAAAAGATCGTTAGCCCAGTCTAACAAAATAAGATCCATCACATCCCAGTAGCCCAACTTTGTGTTAAACCCACGACCCAATGTGCGTCTCTAAGATATGAAACTTTGCCGTGAACACTTGTAGTTAGTGAGAAAAGAAAGGATAGCAATAAAGGTAGTTAGATTAGTGGAAGTGGTGCGACAACCCAGAATCAGTTGGTGACATTGATGAAGAATACTATGCAGTACACAATGGTGGCGATAGATCCCACATTGAGAATGATTGTCTTTCATGAACCAGGGACAAAAGATCYAGAACAACACTTATTTGTATGTGAAGCAATATGGACCATGAAGAACACCCATGATGATGRTGTGAAAATCAAGTAATTAGTGACAACATTCAAAGATCTTAGGTTACTCTAGTATATGAAGTATCAATCCACTGCACCCGCGGGACAAGCTAGAACGTTGGAAGACATAAGGCAAGCCTTGTTAAAAGAATCCTRGAAGCTGAAGTCTAAGTCGCAGTGTATTATGAAACCGAAAGAGATCAAGCAACTGCATAATGAATCAATATGGGATTTTGATAAGAGATTCAATTTATTGATGGATCGATTAACTTTCCATATTCTAGATGAGCAACATAGGAAATGGTTCATTGCAGGATTGTAGCCACATATACTCTTCCCTTTGACACATCAAAAGATTACGTCACAGTCAAAAGTGTTAGAGATCACCATAAAGTTGGAAGCATCCCCTGTAGGAGAAAATGGCACAGGGATGACTCAGGTTCAGTTGCAGTTAGTGGCATTGAAAATTTAGTTGCAGAAGCTTGCTAAAGGGAAGGAAAATCATGAAGAAGTATGGTGTACCACATGCAGAAAGGAAGGTCATCATAAGAACAAATGTCCAGTTTGTTATCACACAATTTATACTTGCCCAAAGCCTAAAGGCAGGTAGGCCTAGATTGACGTAACACAGAGGTAGTCCTATCACTGTCACCCCAATAAGATACCTCTTTCTATTTAGGAGGAGAATAAACTCACTCCAAGGAAGACGTTCCAATACCTAGTTGGTTGATGAAGGGAGATAAGACAAAGGTAAAATCCACCCCTCTCTCTAGGTCACTTAAAAGGAGGAAGTCACTTGGTATTGTTTGGGGTTAAGGAGAAATTCAAGGTGAATGATACCTGCCCTTTACCAATGAAACAAAAAACGTTAGCAACAATCAATGATATTGATGTTTCAAATTAGTGACTTCAAAATAGAAATATGTGCTACTAAAGACAAGCAAAGATAAAATTATAGCAACAACAATGTCTCCGGAAATTGCAAGTTATGATGATAAGAATGATATAAAGAATTTACAATTTGATAAGACTTTGTCACTTACAATTTCAAGATCAAAAAAATTCAATAAGTGACTTCAATGGGCTGTCAAAGTACTTGCAACAACAATGAAATAATAATTATGACAACAACAAAACCACTTCACAAAGTACTTAAATTAGGCAATTTAAACAAACACTTTCGCATATAATGATAGTATTTTTCCTAGTACAAGTGTTGGGTGGTTTTATAAACAGTTTGAGGGTTGTTAAGGGGCTGCAATGATGGCTGTAACATTAATTACAACAACAACAACAACCTCAAACAATTTCAGAAATTTGCACCTAGAACACTAGCAAAAGGAAGACTAGATCCTTGTGATGATAACACCTAGCCAAATACAAATTTCTGGGTTAGTTTTAGGGGTTAGTATGCTGATTAAGGCTGCAAAATAAAGGCTGTAACAACAATTATAACAACAATAATATGGCTGTTAGTGTTAGTGAAAGTTTCAAGAAGAGAGTTTTAGGGGTTTATGGAGTCAATAATAGTAACAATATCACTTGGGAAATAAAGTAATGATAATGATTAGCTAAGGGAAGAAGTAAATGCAAAATGTGTTGGCACTTCAAGGCCTCAAGCATTTTCCCCTTTTTAAGGGAGGTTTTGCTAGAGAGTAGGCACTTCTAGGCCCTAGAGTACCTTCCTTCCTTAGTTTTTGAAAGACAATTTAATTGGTGACAAGAATGAGATTACTAGAGAGATAGCACTTTAGGGCTCTAATAATCACTCTTAAGAAAATGTACAATTGGCAAGATCAAGCTAGTAGAATAGTTGTAGAGAGAAAGAACCATTTGTTGTTTCTCCCCTATGGTTTAAACAAGCAATTTCACAATCTTAGGCATGAAACAAGTAAATTTTACCACAAACGTCATAGCATGAATAAAAATGCATATTTTCCACTTACTTCACCAAGAATAATCAAGTAAAACCCTAGTTGAAGACCATTCCACCATGAAAAATGCCAAAATACACCACCATAAATCTCTCCCAAGAGGTGCACACTAGTTATTTCAGCCAATAACCCTTAAAGAGAGCAAATATTTCAGACCACCACTTGTGTGTGATGATTTATTGATGTCTAAAACGAAAGTAATTTATGTTTATTTATACAAAACCATTGACCTTTAATTAATTTTAGGTCAAAATAAGGCCGACCTGGCCAATTTACAAATAAATTCAAATTTGACAAAAATAATATTAATTAGCATCTAAAGACACCTCCAAGGGTGACGTCCATCCCTTCTAGGATGCCGTTGAGGCCCTAAGGTGGAACGTTGACCCTAAAAGGTAGGGCTCTTGGCCTCCAAAGAAGCCCACACGTGCCACTAGGTTCATAAATGCCTCCAAAACGAAAACCCTAGCTCTGGATAACGTCCAGGGTCACAATGGTGACATCCTGGGCCTTCAAGGGCCAACGTCCATGTGGATGAGCAAGATCCCCCTGGGTCTAGGTTTGCCAGGGTGCCTTCAAAGGCAACGTCCTTCTTTCTTCTTGGTGTAAATATCCAGTGTATTCTTTCCCTTGACTGGGGTTGCAACATCCATCTATGGGCTTTAAGCCCCCCATGAAGGTCCGAGCTAATCATTGTTGGAAACATGCCAACGAATTTTCCCATGCGGTCACATGCAGATGCACATGCACGTGTGCATGCGTGTGCATGCAATGTACTTATGAACTGTTCATGTAACTATGTTATCTATTCATGATCAGTTTGTGTAACTGCGTGATAGATGTTATATATACGAGCACACCCATAGAGGTAGAGGACAATGCAAGTGCAATGTACAATGTGAGTGCAAGTGAGTACATTGTGCGAGGAGAGGATGGTTGTATGCCTGGGTTGGCTACTGTAATTCTCCCTTGAATAGAAGAAGATCGATAATCATTGCCCATGGTTTTTTCTCGATTTGGGTTTCCACACAAATCACTATGTCAAGTGTGTGTTTGTTGTTCTTGGTTTCATGCGTGTTTAATCTAGCTAGTTTATGTTCTGGTTTATGTGCTATGTTTTGCTTCCGCTGCCCAACAAGTGTTATCAGAGTGGGTTGAGTAGGTTCCGCAGGTGAGCCAAGGCAAGAAGGAATGATTGAGTGAGTCTCAGGTCATCGACGCTCCCCAAACAATGTTAGAGGCGCGCCGATGCTCACACACTTAAGAAATATTGATTTTTGGAAAATCGGCGCGGGTGGTTTGCGCACCACAGAGCGCTGGAAAATTGACGCTCCCCCATCCACATTGAAGGAGAGTTGATCTCTCAAACTAGCGCTCCATTTCCAACCATAGAGGAGCGTCGATCTTTAAGCGCTCCCTTTCCACCCATAGAGGAGCGTCGATATTTAAGGAACACATTTTGCACGAGGAAATTTTTTTGCATGGTTTAAAAATTCGAGTGGAGAGTTTTCTTTTGTCTTATTCTAAATAAGACATGGGTGTTTAAAAGGTGGAGGATCCACTTTGTTTTATTCATATGACATATAACATGGTCATGAGGTGGAGGATATATTCGATCCATTCTTACAGGAGTGAGTGGATATTTAAAAGGTGGATGCCATATACAATTTTTTATGGGGACTATATGAATAATATATTGTTTAAGAGTTGAAATTTTGTGGTTTTTGGTAAAAGGTTTTATTAAGGTGTAAAATATTTATTAAATATTTTTTAAAACCTTTTAACCATTAGTTTTAAGTTTAACATTGAACTATAAGGTTATTTTTCCATATAAAAAGCTTAGGTTTATAAGCAACAGTCTCTGGATTTTTCTGCTAATGGCGAAAGTGCAGAGTTCTAAGTTTGAGGTGGAGAAATTCAGTAGTAAGAATAGATTTGCTCTATGGAAACTCAATATGCAGGATCTGCTTGTGAAACAAGGCTTGCAAAAGGTGTTGGATGGAAAGACAAAGAAGCCGACAATCATGATAGACGAGGACTGGGAGGATCTGGATGCAAGAGCCCTCAATACTATTCGTTTGTGTCTGACGGATGAGGTGTTGTTTAACATCGCTGAAGAGACGACAACAACAGGTTTGTGGACCAAACTGGAGAGTCTGTATATGATAAAGAACTTGTCAAACTGAATCTTCTTGAAGAGGCAGTTGTACAACTTGTGGATGAAAGAAGGTACAAAAATTACTGATCACTTGAATATCTTCAATACTCTTATTTGCCAATTAACTAATATGGAATTAAAGTTCGAAGATGAGGACAAGGCGATTACGCTACTGTGTTCGTTGCTTGAGTGTTGGGATCATTTGGTCACAACTGTGTGGTTTAACACAACATACACCATTGATTATGACACTGTTGTGGGAGTTTTGTTGTCTCAGGAGATGAGGAAAACATCCGGTAAATAAACCTCAACAACAAAAGCAATGGTGGTCAGAGTTCGATCTACAGAAGAAGGGAAAGATCAGAAAAGGTACAACCAGGTCTAAGTCAAAAGACAGTAAGAGCAAGTAAAAATGTTGGTTTTGTGGCAAATCTGGGCATCTCAAGAAGGATTGTTGGAAAAGACAACAAGCATCCAAAGATGAATCCAGAATAGAAGCAAATTCAGCTACAGGTATGGTTGATGAAGTTTTGTCTGTCTGTTGTGTCTCTCCACTTGTGTTTGCATAGAAGGTGCAGGGCCATGATGACTGAGTCACAATGAAATAAAAATAATAAAAAATAAAATAAAAATTGTATTTACTTTGAATTTGCAGAAATTATTGATTGCATGTAAATGGGCATATGTATGTAAGACCTAGATAGGCATGCATACCCCTGGTTTATCAGGTCACCTATGAAAAATCTAGACATATATTTAGGTAGATTGAATATGTGGGGGGGAATGTATGTTGGGTTAACCTTGATTCGATAAAAGAGTTAATGAGTTAAATATGTTTTTAGGTCAAAGCAAGTGGTTTTTCGTTTTTCGGGTCCATGTGTTTTGTGTATCCCATGGAATTGTGTCCATGGATTGCATATAATGAAGCTTATAAAAGCTTGGTGAACTCCATTGTAAATGGGCCTGGAGGTAAGCGGTGAAGGCTTAATTGGTCGGTTTGGCCAGATTTGGTCAAAGTTGTTTGAATGCAAAGTTCGAGGTGGATCAGTGTGTCCAGTTTAAAAAGGTGGGTCTGTAGAAAGGATGATGTGTTGGCAGGTCAATCAAGTGTTTGAGAATATATGATGAAGGTAAGTTCATATCCATGGAACTTAGAAAGTATTGCAAGGAAGTTGGGATCGAATAAGCATGTTCAATAATGCCAAGTTGCAACAATAGTTGTGGACATAAGTGATTGTGCTATTTGGTAACTCAGTCACCATCAGTTGCAAAAGACATGAGGATTCAGGAAGAGGTATGAACATGTCATCTAGTAATTAATCAAATGTGAAATTATTTGGTTGTGATGCTTATGGTTTTTTATCAGCTTTCTAAGTAGAACCCATATCAAACAGGTAGATCTTTGATATAGTGATGATGTTAAGGGGTGCAGACTATGGGATCCTACTACCCACAGAATCATTATGGACAAAGATGCAGTGTTTGATGCATCTCCTTTTATAAGGGGATGTATATGGAACAATGAGAACGATTAGTTCAGAATCGCAATAGGAGATTTGTTTTCAAACTCAAAAATCATTGTATGGCCTGAAGCATGCTAGGAAAATGGTACAAGATATTTGATTCATTCACGGTGAGCCAAATTTTACAAGAAGTGAGTATAACCATTGTTTTTATGGTATATTCATTATCTTGGTGTTATATGTTATGCTTGTTGCAAGCACAAGCATGGTTGAGGTCAATAGGTTGGCTCAGTTGGTTAGGACGTTTGTTATGAAGGATTTCGGAGAAACAAAAATAAATCTTGGGCATGGAAATACACAGAGACAGGGAATATGGTGAAGATACTCAGGAAATTTAGTATGAATAATGTGAAACTGGTAAAATCCCTTTGGCTTTCCATTGTAATTTCTCTTCAGGTTTATGTCCTAATTGATGAAGAAGAAAAGGGTTATATGTCTCAAGTATTATATGATAGTAGTAAGTTTGATGTTTGAAATGGAGAAATGGTCGAAATTTCACATGCAGTTGGTGTTGTCAGTAGACACATGGAAAAACCAGGTCAGGAGCATGGAAATGGGTGCTTCAAACACAAAAACACAAGTATCACCTACAATGGTTGCATTGATTTTGTCTGTGGTTTCGATTCATGAGATTTGTACAAGTACATTAGTCTACTAGACAGGTTACTGCTGGAGACAGAATGGTCCATACTGGAGTGAATTGTGCAGGAATGTTCACGTAACAATATTGTTAGAGAAGTTGCAGAGCTGTGATGGTGTTTGGATTCTCTTGCAGAGAAGGTGATGGATGAATTAATTAAGGGCATGATATATCAGGTAAATTGTTTTCAAGGTGGAGATTGTTGGAAACATGCCAACGAATTTTCCCATGCGGTCACATGCAGATGCACATGCACGTGCATGAAATCTACTTATGAATTGTTCGTGTAACTATGTTATCTATTCATGATCAATCTGTGTAACTAAGTGATATATGTTATATATACGAGCATACCCATAGAGGTAGAGGACAATGTGAATGTGAGGACAATGTGAGCGCAATGTACAATGCGAGTGAAAGCAAGTACATTGTCTGAGGAGAGAATGGTTGTATGCTTGGGTTGGCTACTATAATTCTCCCTTGAATAGAAGAAAACCGATAATCATTGCTCGTGGTTTTTTTCTGATTTGGGTTTCCACATAAATCACAGTGTCAAGTGTGTGTTTATTGTTATTGGTTTCATGCATGTTTAATCTAGCTCGTTTATGCTCTGGTTTATGTGCTATGTTTTGCTTCTGTTGCCCAACAATCATTCCCTCATGTGTACCTGTCCACCGTGTAAAGTCCTGCAACAACAACAAGTACACCCTCTGGGGGTTCATAAGTCACATGGATCATAGCATGTAAATCACATCCAATAATTAAAATACCCAAACATGTGCATCAAACCCCCCTTTAACCCAAACAAATGCTCAAATATGTTATGCAATTTGACAAGTTAGGTTTGGAGAAGGTCACAGGGCGTCTTATTGGGCTGACCTCTCTTAAGTTTGGGGTGTTTCTCATTTGGGATCTAGTCCAAATCATGTAAGTGTATGAGGTGGTATGGGATAAATGTTTGGGCATAGGGTGCATGTGATAACAGGGAAATCTAAAATCTTACCTATGGGTGCCTTTGTAGAGGGTGAGTTGCACCTTGTCATAAATGTTATTGTTTCCTAGCCCATTCATTACCTTTTACTCTTAGCTTTATTTCTTTTGATATTTTGCTTTTGTGCCCCGACAACGGTGCCAAAAATGTTATCGTGGAATCTGTACTTGCCCAAATCCCAAGGCAAGTAAGGGAGATTGGTGTAACAAACATGATATCCTATCACTGTCACCTTAATAGGACATCCTCACTTTTTAGGGATATGCAGGGTCTACCCCAGGGGAGGCGTCCTCGATAACCGAAAGGGATGGAAAATTAGGGTTATGGTCAAGATATATTCCCCCCTCTCACTGGTTACCAAAGTCACTAAGTTCGTGTTTAAAAGATGAGGTTAATGAAGTGCTTGATGTACCTGCCCAGAACAAGACAATATAGCATGCATATACAATAATTCCAAGTGAAAATATGATAATAACACCTTAATAGACAATGGAAATTGAAAATAAGTGCTAGCTGATATAAAATTGTAGTAGTTAATAAGTTTACAACAACAATTAATAAATTGTAACAGTTGCAATAAAATCTCTTCAAAATTGCTTGAAAATACAGTGAAAAGATAACATTTACTAAGCATAATGATAATCAAATGTCATAAGAAACTTCTGAAATGTTCAACTAGAATTCAAAGTCAATGATGCAGAACAATTGCTGCAACTAGATGGTTGTAGCAAACATTTATAATATCAGCAAGAAAGTTAGTGATCTAGGCTAAATTAGTGTTAGATTTAATTAGTAATAGCTTATGAGAATAGTGTTTGAGTGTTTGATCAACCTTCCAACAAAAGAGAGACAAGTGACTAGTGCCTTTAGGGTTTATGGAGTCAATTATCAACACATTAACTTAGAGAGGCAACAATGATTATACTTGTCTAAAAGATAACAAGGTGGAAGCTTGAGAAGTAGTACCTTAAGTTCTCAAGCACAAAGCCTCAAAGAGAAGGTTTAACTAGGGTGTAGGCACTTATAGTCCCTAGTGATTTCTCCTATCCTTAGACTCTTGGAAAATATTTAATGCAATAAGAACTAGACAAAGCTTCTAAAGTGCTAGCACTTTAGGGCTCTAGAAGTTTGTCTAGACAAGATCTTCTTAAGCAAAATTAGCAAAATAAAGAGCAAGAAAGAAGCACCTTATGTTTCTTACTCCTAGGGTTTCAAGCAAGAAATTTCATAATCTTACATATGAACAAATAAACATACCATAGACATTTATCATAAAATGGAAATTGCAGATTTATTTACTTCATCAAGAATAATCAAGCACAAAACCCTAGATTTGCCTAAATTTCACCAAGAAATGATCCAAAATGCATCCAAAATAGCCTCCATGCAAGTGTACCTTGGTAATTTCAACCAATAACCCCTTTAGGGGTGAAAATTTCGGTCCTCCCTCTTGTGAGAGGTGAGTTGTGATCTCTAAAAATGAGAGCACTTTATGTTTATTTATACAAAAATTTGACCTTTAATTAATTTTCAGGTCAAAATAAGGTCGACCTCGCCAATTTACAATAAAATTCAATCTTGACATAATAAAAATTAATTAGGATCTAAAGACACCTCCAAGGGTGATGTCATGCCCTTCTAGGGTGACGTTGATGCCTAAAGGTGGAACATTGAGCCTAAAATGTAGGGCGCTTGGCCTCGAGAGGCCCCAGATGATGCCCACACGTGCCACTAGGCTCATAAATGCCTCCAAAAGGAAAACCCTAGCTATGGATGACATATAGGGTCATGATGGTGACGTGCAGGGCCCTCAAGGGACAAATTCCATGTGGAAGAGAAAGGTCCCCCTGGGTCTAGGTCTTCCAGGGTGCCTCCGAAGGAAACATCCTTCTTTTTATTGGTGCAAATCTTCAATTTCTTCTTACCCCTGGCTGGGGTTGCAACATCCATCTATGGGCTTTAAGCCCTCGTGAAGGTCCAAGCTAATCATTCCCTCATGTTTACCTGTCCACCAGGAAAGGTCCTACAACAACAAAAAGTATGCCCTCCAGGGGTGCATAAGTCATAGGGATCATAGCATGTAAATCACATCCAATAATTAAATTACCCAAACATGTGTATCAAACTCCCCTTAACACAGACAAATGCTCAAAGACGTTATGCAACTTGACAAGTTAGGTTTGGAGAAGGTCTCAAGGTGTCCTATTGTTACACATTATTTTTGTCACCTTTATGATCGTTAATGATGTAAACCTTTCCTTTGTCTTTAGAAGGACCAATTGCCTTAATCCGTGAAGAAGAATGAAGATAACTTTTCCCAGAAAGATAAAAATCATATTTTCCCTTGTAAAACTCTTATAAAAAGGGATCGTTGCACCTTGCTTAGTGTTAAGGGTGCGACGATCTAGGATCATCATAGGTTGCATCACAGTGGCCTGCAACGTCGTCGCAATTTGCTCAATGTTAAGGGTGCGGCGATTTTCGTACATGGGAAAAACAAGCATCTTCTCGATGCTTTTAGAAGGAGAGGCTTCTCTGGTGAGGTGGCCTCCAATCGGTTTGTGTCTTACTCACTTTTTTGATTTAGTGGGATCATCCTAATCTCCTCACCTTATCCTCTTCATCTTATAAAAGGAGAGGAGCATTCATGGAGAAAGTTACATTGGAAATTTGGCTTGAGATTGTTAGCTTGGTTAGAGTGACTTTGAGCTTTGCTTTGTCAAGATATATTGTGAGTGACTTTCAGATCTACAGTCACAGAATCCATGGATCATAAGTGTGTGGGAAGCAAGGGACTGTTGGAAGGGACCTTACAAAATCAATTGTATTCTCCTTTTCATATTTATAATACAATAATACATTTCTTTCCCATAAAATTGGTCTTATTTTATTGTATGACTCCTTGATCACATACATAGGTTTTGTTGAGTATACGTTATTGCTTTCACTCCGTTGGCTTGTGTCTTTTTACATGTTCAACATCCCCATAACCCTTGGAATGGAGCGAGGATGACACTAGCGAGGACGAACGACATTTAAAAGGTATGTCATTTATCTCTTGTTAGTTAGTATGCTTGATAGTTAAAACTTAGGGAAAGTTTTATATTCTTTCCTGTTTTGTTCTAGTTTTGGGTGAAACTAGGGAGATCTGTTTATGTCTGCATTTATTGATTAGTCCAATAACAAAATTGGCAACCATATTTAAGCATGGTTTTTTGATTTCAAGCTCATTAAAAAATGAAACCAACTTTGAGCATGGTTTTCTGATTTCAAGCTCATTAAAAAATGAAACCGGCCTTGAGCATGGTTTTCTGATTTCAAGCTCATTAAAAAATGAAACTAGCTGTGAGAATAGTTCTTGTTTATGTGTCAATCTCGTTAAAAAATGAAACAGAGGTCTGGGATTGAACTTAGATTCTCGAGCATAGTTTTTCTTCTCTGTGGAAAGCTCGTTAAAAAATGAAATAGATTTTTTCCCCTCTTCGATTGAGTAAATTACTTTGTTACATATAGTATTTTAAGCTTCATTTCATTCTCCTGTGCCATTTGATGAGACAAAGCTTGGGGGGCAATGCTTACAGCTTCTGGACTTCATGTTGGAGTTAAAGCCGCTAGTTTCTTAAGCTGGGGGCTAAGTACCAACCATCCCTGTGTTATGTGTTGGGAAGTCACAAGTATAGTTTTTCTATGGTTCAAGCTTGTGTAAAAATGAAACCATGTACCTAAAGCATGGTTTGATCTGGTTCAAGCTTGTGTAAAAATGAAACCAGGTCCAAGCATAGTTTTGGCTAGTTTTAAGCTTGTGTAAAAATAAAATCTATCCCAAGCTTAGTGTTTGTTCTTTCTCGTGCTCATAAATACATGATAATGTAGCCGAGTAGAATTTTATATCTTTTTTGGACTCGTAAAGGTTATACGAAAAAGGAACCCCCGGAGTCTCCTTTAAGATTTTTTCAGACTCTCTAAACATGAAAAGATTGCCAAGCGATTTTGTTCTTTTCACGCTAATTAAAGTATTTGAAGAAAACGTCTGTTGAGCGGTAGTTTATCTCTTTTTTGGTCTCGTCAGATTAACTTACGAAAAATGACATTTTGGAGTTTTCTTTAAGGGTTTTTCAGACTCTCTAAACATGAAAAACCCCTGAGTTTTCTTTCTTTGGACTTGTAAAACAAGCATCGAAAGACCCATATGGGACCGAACCACTCCTTCCTAGGGTTCGTTAAATATAATTTGAGGGACTCATCCGAAGGATGAGCTTATAGTTCTAGCATATGTTATCCTCGTCAAGCTTGTGTAAAAATAAAGAGGTACTCGCCAGAAATGGCGGGGGAAAAATTGGGAAAGAAATGTATCTAAACCTGTATTCTATGGAAGAGTCGCGTTTGAACATGACACCCTTTCACTCACTTTGTGTCTAGGTTGGAAAATCCGCTTGTCTCTTGATCATACTCTTTTATAAGAATACATTTTGGTCTATGATCCCTGTTGTTGAGTCAGTGTTGCCAAGACATTTGTCATGTCATCAATATGTTCAAAGAGAAGTTCAACCTAGAAATCCTTCTATTACGTCGGCCATTTCTGCAGTCCTTAAGCCTTCTATTGCGTCGACCATCCCTGAGTCAGTCCTAAATCACTTGTTACTCTGATCTACCTCAAATATTTTTACTCGTTTCATGTCATTGATGGGGGATACATTAAGGCCCTCCCGTGATGAGTCTTTTCCCATCAAATTTAACTCATTATCCGAGAATTAGACTTAGAAACTAATTGGCACCTTGGAACTTGCATGCCTCAATGGCAGGTTTCCTCGCTTTCGACAATGGTTTTTCATCATTGACCTCTGATCGAGAGATTACACCGAGTGTTCGACTTCAGTTCATTAATTCACATTCGTTGGATTGTACTAGTGTAGCTTGGGATTCTTTGACATTAATGGTGATTTCCCTCACACTTGTTAACGATATTCATTAATGACCGATAATCAAGTGTTTTTTACCATGTTTGACTTCAACACATGTATTCACATGGTTAGATTCGTACTATAGAGTGGTGGAGATGAAGACCCTGAATCTTTTCTGACAGATTCAGGTTGCGTCGGAGTATATTCAGATTGTACTATTGCATAGATCCACAGTGTATGTCTTGTGGATATGTTCAAATTTGAGTCTTTAACATATAGATCGACAATGTATTTTTGATGGCTATGTTCATATTTGAGTCATATTGGCATGGATCCACATTGTATGTTTAGTGGCCATGACCTTTCTTACTTGACATGGATATTTGCATGTCGACATTTATGCTTTGAGTCATTTGTATTTTGAGTATGGGAATGCCTACCTTAGTGATGAAATATTATTGTACTGTATTTCCTTGTTTGTTGGCAGGTTTCTGACTGACGCGTTCCTTGTTCCCTACACACACTCGACAAAGTATTTCAGCTATCACTCTATTCTAACTTCATACTTTGGGGGGCTCTATGTTACACATTATTTTCGTCACCCCTATGACCGTTAATGATGTAAACCTATCCTTTGTCTTTAGAAGGATCAATTGCCTTAATCCCTGAAGAAGAATGAAGATACTTTTTCCCAGAAAGATAAAAATCATATTTTCCCTTGTAAAAACCTTATAAAAAGGGATCGTCGCACCTTGCTTAGTATTAAGGGTGCGAAAATATAGGATAGTTGCAGGTTGCACCACAGTGTCCTGTGACGTCGTCACAGTTTTCTCAGTGTTAAGGGTGCGGCGATTTTTGTACGTGGGAAAAACAAACATCTTCTCGATGCTTCTAGAAGGAGAAGCTTCTCTGGTGAGGTGGCCTCTGATCGGTTTGGATGTTACTCGCTTTTCTGATTTAGTGGGATCATCCTAACCTCCTCACCTTATCCTCTTCAGCTTATAAAAGGAGAGGAGCTCTCATGGAGAAAGTTAGATTGGAAATTTGGCTTCATACTGTTAGCTTAGTTAGAGTGACTTTGAGCTTTTCTTTGTCAGGATAGATTGTGAGTGACTTTCGGATCTATAGTCACAGAATCCGTGGATCAGAAGTGTGTGGGAAGCAAGGGACTATTGGAAGGTACCTTACAACATCAAGGCTTTGATTGAATTCTCTTTTTCATATTTATAATACAATAATATATTTCTTTCCCATAAAATTGGTCTTATTTTATTGTATGACTCCTTGATCACATACATAGGTTTTGTTGAGTATACGTTGTTTCTTTCACTTCGTTTTCTTGTGTCTTTTTATAGGTTCAAAATCCTCATAAGCCTTGGAATGGAGCAAGGATGACACTAGATAGGATGAACGACATTTAAAAGGTATGTCATTTATCTCTTGTTAGTTAGTATGCTTGATAGTTAAAACTTAGGGAAAGTTTTATATTCTGTCTTGTTTTGTTCTAGTTTCGGGTGAAACTAGGGAGATCTGTTTATGTCCAGATTTATCGATTAGTCCAATAACACCTATTGGTCTAACCTCTCTTAAGTTTGGGGTGTTTCCCAGGTGGGATCTAATACAAGTCATGTAAGTGTATGAGGTGGAATAGGGTAAGTATTTGGGCATGGGGTGCATGTAATAACATGGAAATGTAAAGTATTACATGTGGGTGCCTTTGTAGAGGGAAAGGTTTAAAGTTTTGAACTATTATTAGGTTTATTTTCAATTTACTAGATAACCATATCATAGGTAGGATCACTGAGAAAAACACAATCACAAGATACACAATATTTATCTTGGGAAACCCTCGTGGGGGAGAAAACCCAGTGAAAATTCCTTAATATAGATAGCTAATACAATGGCAAGACAATGAACCAAAACACTAGAGAATATCCAACACTGAGCAATGCACCTCTCTCTTCCTTCTTCTTCCAATTGCAGCTACCAAACTTGTGCACTTGTTGAGCGAATGAGTGAGTGAGTTAATGAGGTGCTAGCTTCCTTTATTTATACAAGATGGCAGGTATTGGAAAGGTGTCTCTTCACTGGGGAGGGCTGACTTGTCTTCTTAGTGGTTAAAACCACTTTAATTAGGCCTGGGGGTCAACTTCTTAATTTTCATAATACAATTAGGGTTTGACCAATCCACAAAAGGGGATTTGGTCAATTACAATGCCCAACGTGATTAATCCACAAAAGGGGATTGATCAGATGAATAATAACTCAATAAAAAATAGAATACTCTTTGCAGTTCAAATATTTCAACAAGCTGCACCTTGTAATAAATGCAATTGTTTCCTAGCCAATTTATTGGCTTTTATTCTTAGCTTTATTTCTTTTGATCTTTTTCTTTTTTTCTTCAAGGGAATAGTTGAGGGCCATTGTCCTGGCTTGATGACCAGAGGTGACAACGTTATCCACAAACATTTCATGGAGATGAGAAGGTCGGTTCGTGATGAGACCCCCTTCTCTTGGCTATGCCACCAAGAGCCACTACCTTGTTTTGGTGACCAAATAGGTGGTAGTGTCATACCATACATGCCCATGGTCATAATAGATCGGTTCGCGATGAGATGTCCTATCCATCAACTAGTACCTTGAGTGTTTATGTATCTTATGGGTCCCCTTTTCTTATTGAGAATATTTTTATTGCTTTCTCGGGAATCCTTGGGCGAAGCATATCAAAGGTTTCAATATTGGCTTTTAACTTTTTCCAACTACTTTTACACTCTGGGCCTTTAGCCCCTTCTTCCCATGAGGTAAGGTACAACCCTACCTAGTGTAGCCAATCCCAATGCCCAAACATAGGTAGGGGAGATGAGAAGAATAAAGATGGAAAGTGGTAAGTATGGAGGGAATAGATGATGACCTATCACATACCCAATCAGTGGAAATCCATCCTGTTAGCACTCTGTAAATCTATTTGGCTGATAAACAAACGACGAAGGTAACTTTTTCAACTAACTTTGAGACCTGAAACTAGCCTTTCGGATCTGGAGAGGGTGCTCTCAGAATTGGCGTGAACTTTGTGCAGGATATGGCTTTGCAAACAATGGCTAGATTTAACATCGACGATAAAACTGTTTTTTGGTTATATTGGCGCAGAAAAGTAAAACTCGGGCTATGGGATCGGTTTGAGGGAGAGACGGAACAAATGACTCAGTGACTGGATTTCGAGAGGAAAAGGCTAGGCGAGAAACAACATTCAGTGTTAACCTTAAAGTGTGGCGGGAGAAAAACATAGGAAGCAACTCAAGAGCGCCGCTGTGGACAAATTCAGAGTTAGCTTGAGAGGAAAACGCTTTGTCTAAGTGGTGCGAATAGGGGGCGCAATACAACAAATCTGTAGGTTCAAAAATTCATTTCGAAATAGACGATATGAGATATGAAATAAAAGGTAACAGGAAAAACATATGCAGAGACATAAAAACAATACATCCAACTATCGCAACTAGAATCTTTACATCGAAACACAGGGCCTTTGCATTAAATTTCAGTCAAAAACTCAGACTTCATACAATAGCATTCATTTCTCAAAATTGTCAACCAACCCTGGTTACATCGAAAAGATGAAATATATAAACGAGGGTGCCGCTTGGGCTGCCCTCCTTTCTAACTACTAACTCTAGACTAGGAAAAACACGCCACATGTGCCAGAGACTCTTCGCATGGCACTATCTAAAAATAGGCAACAATCATGCATGCCTACTAATAACCATCTTCAGGTTTCGCCACGAGATCTGACTGTCGGTTAGGATCTGACATAGGGAAAAATGTGTCGCTGTGTCTCTCGATCGGGTATCCTAGCGAACAAGTGTCCATCCAAAACTTGTAGTCTACAATTTTGGTTTCACCTTCCGTCACGTGCCTATTTTCTAGAGAGCTACATGCAACAAACGACTGTTCGATTTCTAGTGACCGTTATCAAAATGGGGAGATGTCTTCAGAGGATGTGTATCACTCAAAAATGCCGTGAAGCAAAACACCGCCCATTAAACTTTCTCTTCTTGCGCGTTGGAAAGAGCCACGTAGACTTCCTGTTCAGCTGGCCCACACTCTCTGGGATTCTCCGTGTGCTTTTCTTCTGCTAGCCTTTGCACTTCTTGCAGCTGGAAAATAATGTTTTGAGCTTCTTTAAGCCACCTTTTCAACCATGCCACGTTCCCCCCGCGACTCTGTGCAGCTGATTCCTTCGCGGTCTTTGTCGCTAGTTGTCGTTTTAATTCCCCGTTTTCCTGATAAAGCTAGGAAATAGCCAACTTTGCTTGCTTTAGCTGCAGAGATGCCATATCCTCATTTGTCCCTGTGGATTTTGACTTCCTTTTTCTGATCTTGCATTCTCGGTTCGATTTCCCGACAAATTCTTGCTGAGTGACGTGCCTGAATAGTTCTTCAGCTGCCAGTCCAACACATGGTCCTTTTGGAATTCAAGCCTTTGTGATCTCCTCATTCTTTCTGGGCCTGCTTCTCCTCCGAGGCAGCTGCTGTTTGGAGGAGGAGGCTCCTACTGTCTCCCTCTTATGTATAAGTTTCTCTGTCTCGACCATCTCGTGTCTTAAAATGGTCTCTTCTGCAGGCGAAAGGATGGATTCTTCTATGTTTATGAGAATGGTTGCCGCATGCACGAAAGAATTCCAATCTCTTTGAGGTTCGGACCTCGCAGTTATTTTTCTCCACGCGCCCTTTCCTATACTCTGAGAAGCTGCCATGGCATGACTAAAGTATAATCTGCGCGCAATGCTTTTTACGAATGTATCGGGGAGCAGTTCTGAACCAATTGGATTGGCAAAGGGACACTGCGAAAAACAACTTAGACCAGGCACTACGACTGGAGAAACACACCGAGCACCTGAGATTTATAGCAAATTGGCCAAGAGAGGAGAACATGCTGGACATTAATGAATTTATGGTGATGAGAATTTTCAACTCGACCTTCAGCTTGCTGATTAAAAATCCCCGCGTGTGGAATGCAGGTGATACAATTTTCTCTGCAGGCATAATACGAATGCTGAAATTCTTCATTCCTTCAGCCTTCATGGTGGACTGATAATAATTGTGGAACT
>ML795062.1:154769-169702 GCA_009831015.1 Picea engelmannii | reverse complement strand
CCTCTAGGCCCCCCCACTACATCTCTAGCTACCTTACATTCCATCTCCCTTATGAAAGCGTTGTCCTCAACGCTTGATGTACAACCATATACCAAGGTCCCATGGATAATTGTGTACCATAATGATGAAGAAGACTGAAGAACCAAGGTCCCATGTAGAAAGGAAATCCACCATGCTGAAGTAGTCCAACCACCATTGTAAGCCCGGGTCTCATGTCCCAGTGTTCATGTGAATTCCCCGTGGAAGATTTTGGAACCCAATAACCAACTCCAAATGATGCTTCAAAGACTGACACCTATCATGTGGATCCAAATAAGAAGATGCATCCACATAGTGGAAAATGGTCATAGCAGAATCTGGAATGAATAATACCACTGTAGAATATGTAGACTGAACACTGGAAACTAGCTCCTGATGTGGGACATTGATGTTCTCTACAGAAGGTGGAGTAGAGTCATCAAATAAAATATGAAAGTGGCTGTCATCCCAAAAATGACAACTATCCATATACCAATCATCACAATCTGCCTCAAAATCATACCAAGCATATATTTCTTGATTATATTCATCACTGAAGCCCTCCATAAAAAATCTCTCCTGCATGTTATTCAATGAATCTTGAATACTACGAAAACTATCATTGAGGCCGTCTGTGAGGCTGTCTGTGAGGCCATGTACAAATGCATCAAATCTGTCATCCAATGTGTGAAACAATTGGGCTTTGAATGATTCAAGAATTTCTTTCATGTTTTGAGAAGAAATAGCCATCTGAGCATCCTATGAACTCACCCAATAAGTTACGGCAGAAAATCACGGCTTTTTCTGGAAAAACCCTAAAAAACTGTTGAAGTTAAAATGCTCATAACTTCACTTCCCGTACTCCGTTTTGGCTGATTTGTTTTTTGAAATTGGGTGAAATTGTGAGAGGAACTCAGATCTGTAATTTATTTGGGCAAATTTGGCCTCCAGATGCTACAAAAATAAAAAATTTCTCCCCGTCGTCCGCGGAAAAAATCCTGAAAATTTGCAGATTTTAAAAATTCAATATCTTGACTTCTCGGACTCCGTTTCAGACGATTTTTTTTTTTCAAATTGGGTGTTTTTCTGAGAGGAACTCATATATACAACCCTTTTTGGCAAATTTTTCATATAAATATACCGAAAACTTTGAGAATGTTGCGGCCCTCTTTTTTCGGCTCCGAAAAAAAAAATCTGCAAAAATAAAAAATATTTGCCCACAATGTCTGCCCAAGGAAAGTGCTCTGATACCACTTGTTAAGAAACAAAGACTAAATAAAAAAGAACCACAATATATATACAATAAAAATATGCAAAATCTCTTTTATTACCATCAAACCCTTGAGGTAGGGCAACACCATACAATGGATCCTATTATGAAAGAGATCCTCTCCTGTTCACTTGCCTCTTCGAGGGGGCATCCTCCTATTGAGGTACCGCTCCAAATACAATATTTATATTCATGTCTCATTACATTGCTTGAACCCCTTTATATAGTTCTACCATCACCTAAGAACATTCTAGAGGAGGAATCTTCTAGAAGTAGAACCTTCTAAGAAGTCCTCTTACATTTGTTATATCTAATTGCCCATTTATTATATCTAACTACCATAGTGGGCCTTATTTAATAATATAGTGGACCTAGTCCACCTTACATTGAATGACCTCCACTATTATCACTATGGGCCCTCTGGGCCCCCCCACTACCTCTCTAGCTACCTTACACCACCCCTGCCTCTACCTCGGGTGAGACTTCATCTGCTTCGCAGGTGTTGTCGAAAGGGTCGATAGTTAGGGTTTTGTTGGTGCGCTCTTGTAGCATTGAAACCTGGGTCTTCCCCTGTGCCAACAAATGGTTCTATTGTCAGGACATGAAACCGTGATTGCTGGGAATTAAAGAAGAAGAAGCTTTGTGCAAAGATTCGATCTGAAACTGTGGAAGCTCTGTGCATAGATCTGTTTCCCTAGTGTGTAACATCCTACTTGAACTGTGAAGCTTTGCGCCAAGAAAGAAAGGTCAGATCTGCAAGAAAAGAGGTTGATACTAAAGAAAAGAAGCAAGATCTGAATGCTTTATGCTCTAAGAAAGGTAAAAGTGGATTTTTTTTATTAAAAGAGGTAAGATCTGTAAGCTATGTGCTCTAATAAAGGTAAGAATAGTTAAAAGTTCTAGATCTGAAAGCTTTGTACTTTGTAAAAGTAAGATAAGTGGAAATTTTTGTTTCTAAAGCATGGATCTAGGTATGTTTGATAGATTCTGTCCTAGCTTAAAAACTAGGGCATTAATATATGAAATAAGGTTTGATATGAATAGATCTGATAATAATAGTGATAGATATGTTATACCTATGCATATAAATAATGTTTAGACTAACAAATGGATGCAGGATCCTAGAAAGAATTTGTTGCAGGTTAGCTCCTATGATCCTAGTGCAAAGTACAGAAGAGGTTGGGGATCATTTAAAATAAAGAGAGGATTAACCCTCTGTTACAGTTGCAGAAAACCAAGACATCTAGCCAAGGAATTCCCTGGTGGAAGGCCTAGTTGTCTTTGTTGTAAATCTCTAGACCATGAAGTATTGGATTCCCCAGAATGATTGCTAAGCTTGAAGGAATGAATCTGAACCAGGAGGCAGATCCAGAAAATAACAGAACCCCAGAAAGAATCAACGAAAGTATTGCTTCAGATGAAAGAAACCTTGAATGACCACCGACATGTTAGGTTATCATAGATCTTTAAAGAAAATGAATGCATCGAAGTAAGAATAGGGGACTTCGACATTGATTGTGTTTTGGATAAAGAAACATAGATGAATATCATGACAGAGAGAACTTGGGAAGCTATAGGGAGGCCTGCTATGATTCCTTCATTAGGAGGAATAGGACTATTCAAAGGAAAATTGGTAAACCTATTTGGAAAGCTCACTCAGATATCTATGAATGCCAATGGAACTTCAACTGAAGAAGATTTTGAGATTATTAAATTTATTGAGGACAACGCCCCCTTTACCATGTTATTGGGAAAACCATGGATTGATAGAGATCAAGCTAGACGAAAGGAAGAAGAAGAAGTTTTGGAACAACAGAAACAAGAGTTACAAGAATTCATGACCAGAAGGATCACACAGTTGATTGAAGAACACGAGAACATATCGAAGCTATTTCGCACCAGAGACTCTGATGTTGAAGCTATAAGAACATTGGAAGACCCCCAAAAGACTGAAGTACCTATCCTAGATAAAGAAGAAATATTACCCCTGAGTCCTAGGAGAGAACCTCAACAACGCACAATGACTATGCTAAAAGAAGATAAGAATTAGAATGAAAAAAGATAGACCGAGTTGAAGATTACTGGAAAGAAGGCTATAAAGCTAAGTAATAAGAGGGATAAGATTGAAAAGTTACAGAAGGCCCCAGAGGGGGCATCACAGAAAGAAAACCTGGAGAATGGGAGCTTCGCCAGGATACCAGAACAATGACATAGGTCACTTCACCGTGGTGAAGCAATATAGCCGTTGGGGATGATATATCCGTTCGAATGATGCTCCAAACGGTTGGAAATTTTTTTATGGCTCCCCACCTGACCGTTGGACTGCACCATAATGGACATAACAAGATTTAATGAAGCTTCATACTCGTTGCAAGCAATCCGTTGCTGAGTTTCCTATTTACCCCGTCACGCCATGCACGAAGAACACTTTTTCCAAATTGAAAATTTGATCTTGCAACCTTGGTTAAGATTGTCCAGTGATCATTACGCCCTTACTTTCCATCTTATTATCGTGTCTACATTACTTCGTGAACCCGATATTATTAACCCCGAGCACGTATGTCCGAAGATCTTAGCACACTTGAAGAATCTGCGAAGGAAGTACTCGTTGATCTCAGGACCGAGAAATTCATGTCGGAAAGAAGGATGTCTGTAGGTGTGCAAGCATCATCGACAAGAGGAGTCCAAGCTTCTCCATCAACTGCTCACATAGCAGGAAATTCCAGAATCACGACAGAGATGAGAACAAAGCATAGAGACGATCTCGTAAATGCTAAGTTGATTCCAAGCATCTTACCTGCATATATACCTCCTCTGAGCGGTGCAGTGAACATAGATAGCGTACCTAGAGATTTTGACTATGCCTTGGTCACTGCGTACCTCTTGAAAGGGATACACGCAGTTCGCACATACCAGGATAAGATAGCAACACTGAAGTTTAGTGACTTAAACCTTGGAGACTGTAAAGCTTACAGTATGGCCACTCCACATAAGTATCTGACCAGGACGAAAGGCAATAATTCAAAGGTTACCCCCCAACCTTGGACCCATAACCTTGCATAATCTACCATGCTTAATGTTATGAACATATCACATTTCAAATGACATCAATAAGTGAATGCATATGTTAAGTTGTTGTTATACTATTACCATGGAGGATATTTATGGCTGAACCGACGTATCACAGTGGATCCGACCTTGATCCATTAGATCACCGGGCTGAGCATGCAAGATGATTTTTACCTTGGAGAGACCACAGACCGAGCCTTAGCACAGAAGATTAAAGAAACGTATAGCGATGCTGAGAAAGGAATGCGAGGCTACAAGGTAGACGTTCTTCAAAATGATGCAGTACACCTCACATGTCAACTAATTGCTGGGAAATTAGTTCGCAAGAACCGTCCCACCCAAGTCACTGGATTCATAGTAGACCTCGCAGGAAAGTGCTCGGAGGGCCTACAGATGAATTGGGCGCAGTACTTGGTAAACTAGTTGGATCTTGACTGCAGAGAAGCCCAGGACCAAGGATATGAGTTCCATTTTAGTTAGCTCCTGATCCTAATTGCTTTCATTGCATGGGAGATGCCGGAAGGTGCGACCTTCCCGGACATCGAGCCATTTGAACCGCTGGCCGCAAAGTTCAGTACCGTCTGGTACTCGAATGATATGAATAAAAAATGGCAGTCAAATACCGTGTTTCATTCATATTATAATCAGTTGAAAGTAGCTATCCAATCTAAACCACACATCACTCCGAACACCCTCGACAGGTTTCCGCCCTTGATGAATTTTAGCGTAGACAAACACTTTCTCTACATCACAATGCGCGCTGACGAGCACAAGCAACAGTTACAGTCCTATTATAAATTAACAGAAGAATATTTGGAGGAGATCAAAAAGGAATGGTCGGTGGACCTCCTTGTTCCAGCTGACCCTGTGGAGATATCTGATGTAGACAGTCCATAAACTGCGCAGGATATACCTGGACCTAGCATGCGATAGAAGATCAACGAAGTGTAAGACTTAAGTAGTGCCTCGGTGAAGACTGCTTCCATCACGCTAGAGAAATAGGGTGATGGTGAAAAGTTAGAAGAAGTCGAACATAAGCGCAGAGACAAAGCGGAGATTTTGAAGAAGAGGAAGGGTTCACCTCAGAAACCTTCTTCCCGGAAGAAGTCCAAAGTTCCCCTGACTAAGATGCAGACCACATTGACCCTAGATGACTTCAACTTCATCGTCGTAGCTCTGAATGATGCTGCAATGGAGATAGTAGAAAAGAAAGAGACTAAACAAGAGGAAATGTACAGACGAATCGAGATAGAGCTCCAAGGAGTGCAGCAAGCACTTCAGTCGAAGCACACAGTCTCCACTGCGCCCCTGTCAGTCGAAACACTAGAAGTAGGAGATGAGCCAGCTCAACTCCACCAAATCATGGATTCAGTCGAAGCTGGACTTCGAAAAGCACAAGATGAAGCAACACAAGCCACTCAGGCTTTAACACAGGTACATAGAGTACTTGTAGAACAACACAGTGCTGCAGAACAAGAAAAGAGTGCTCTCCAAGCAAAGTGGAATGATAAGAAAGCACAACTACAACAAGGAAAGGAACAGATGCTGGCGGAGCAAATGGAGGTAAAGGAAGTGGTCAACAAAGAACTTCTCTCTATGACAGTCATTGAGGTAAAGACCGAAGAAAGAATCCCACAGCAGGTGGCACAACTCGAAGAAGTGATCCAAAAGCTCCAGCAACGCATTGCAGATTTAGAGCTTCACGCAGTACCTTAGACCCCACAGGAGATCATAGACCAAAGAAAAATAACTGCTCGCAGTGCAGTTGACAGACTAAAAGATCTTGCCTTGAAGTGCAAGCAACTGAGTAGCCACAACACCCAGACATATGAGAACCTCACCGAGAACCCATAGTTGTATAAATTGGAGTCACAGCTCCAGGAGGTGAAGTATGAAGCTGGAAAGCTACAGACGTAGCCGAAGGGCCTATCACCCGTAGAAAGAATGAAGACATCTCATGAGCAGCGCACGACCCAACAATAGATCCATACGATCCAGAGCAAAGTGATGGACGTGACTCAATGAATTCAACCGATGCAAGATAAGGTATGTCAGTTGTTCATAGAGGTTGAAAGCCAAGGAGCAGAGCTAGAATAGGTTGTGAGTATAGAATAAAAATTCCTAGAGGGACCCGTCAATGATGCACTCATCCAAGAGTTTGTCGAGCAAAATGCCGTAGCACAACAACAGGTTGAAGCAACTCAAGCCAAGCTCGAGGCATTTGAGGTAGAATTGATCAGACCAGAGTGACTCGGGACGAGTCACAGGTGAGTGTTGGGGGCCTGTTGGCCCTCGACTAAGTTTTGGGATAATCTTGGTCATGTTTACCTATTTTGGGACTTCAACAGCCTGTTGAAGATGGAGCGCCAGACGAAGTAGAGATTGCAGAATCTCGACCCACTTTTGGGTCCCTTTTGGGTTTTTGGGAATATGTAATGGGAAAGGGATGTCGATCCGTGGGTTTACCCACGCTTAGGCCCACTTTTGTAATGTATAAATAGATATCTAGGCATTTATCGAAATATATAGAGATGTATGTGATGTAAGCTAAGTGATAATTGATTTTGTAACTACTTTGTGCATGGCTATAAGAGGCTTGCAGAGCTAAGTGCAAGTCGTTGTAAGGAGTTGTGGAAGGCTTTGTGCTGTAGCGCAATGAAGACGGATCTAGCGAGCTGCGCAGATCTTCTGTCCTATGCGAAGAAGGTTTTTGGTGGCTCTGTGCTATAACCGATTGAAGACGCTAATAAAGAAGAAGAGTTGGTGGACGTAGCCCCAGAGTGGGGGTGAACCACGTAAATATGTTTGTTATGCTTTGTGCTTCGACTTGATGTGTTTATCCCTTCTTTTGCTAAGTGCTTTGATATATTTAGATAGAGCTACTTATGCTTTGTGCTTCTTAGAGGTGTGTGAATTCTATATCTAACATGTATGAAGATTCTTAGTGATGATCTACCAGACCTGATCTGTTTTACTTTTGCTAAGTGCTAAAATACCTTAGATCTAAGTGAATGCTACGATGCTCTATGCTATTTGCAAAGTATAATAAGGGTCAAATATTGATGAATGATTGATGCTAAGTGCTCTGTAAGCGATATAATCACAGACCTGTGTCCCAACTAAGGTTGTAGACACCCAAGTCTTGCAACCACCCCTGCCTCTACCTCGGGTGAGACTTCATCTGCTTCCCAGGTGTTGCCGAAAGGGCCGGTAGTTAGGGTTTTGTTGTTGCATTCTTGTAGCATTGAACCCTGGGTTTTCCCCTCTGCCAACAAACAACTTCTAAAACTTCAGCATAAACTTAGGGCCTTCACTTTGGGCTTCAATTTTCTGCTGACCTACTGAATTGACTCAATTTTAGCAACTATTTACAATGACGGATGAATCAAACATAATTTATTACATCAGGTAGCGTTTGAGGAACCTACCGTTTACAGGCCCCCAACAAAGACACTCTCCATCTGGCCCTTTCAGGAAATAAGCATTGTCTTTGCAGCATGCACCGACTTTGTATGGTCATGTCTTAAGGTGATCGAGCTTTCCGTGTTTCCCTTTACCTTCATTTCTCGCGTCTGATCTCAGCACCAGATATCCCACCTAAAGATCTTCCTACTTTGAGTGTTTGTTGAAAGCTTTCTTTATCCTCTCTTGATGGAGTTGAGATCAATTATACGCCTATTCCCTCGCTTGTTGGGTGTGAATCAGGTGGTTTATCCTTCTCTGCACATCATCCGGATTGACGTCCTGCTCTTGCAAAAGCTTCTTGATGGATGGTCCCAACACAATAGGGAAAATCACATCTGCATCGTAAACTATCTGAAAAGGCGATGTTGATATGGGGTTTTTGGTGGTAATCTGATTTGCCCACAATGTGTAGATAAGCTTCTTATGCCAGGCTCTCTTGTTGTCTTGCACGAGCCTTTTGATGATTCTGGTCAGGTTCTTATTCGAGCATTCTGCTAACCCATTTCCTTGCGGATAATATGCTATGGAATGTCCCAAGGTTATGTTGTAGTCCTGGCAGAACTTCTCTATTTTTTTAGACTTGAACGCGGCCGCATTATCTGTTATGATCTTAACATGAAATCCAAACCTGGACAAAATGTTTGTCTCCAAGAACTGTATGATGATCGCGTCGGTGGCTTGTTTTGTGGGGACCACCTCGATCCACTTCGTAAAATAATCGGTGGCCGTGAGGATCCATTTTTGCTGCGCGGAGGATGGCAGGTTTGTCTCACCTATGAAATCTAGGCCCCACTACATGAAAGGTGCCTCGACTGAGATTGGCTTTAACGACAGAGGCTGTACCTTTCTTCTCCCGTCGAAAATTTGGCACTTGTGGCAGCTGGAGACCTCCTTATATACGTCAGTGAAAATCGTCAGCCAATAATAACCTACCCTCAGGATCTTGTGCGCGGTGGTCTTCCAATAATGGTGCCCTCCGCAGTCTCCTTTGGGAAACTCCTGTATGGCCCGTTTCGCCTCGTCTTCCAGCAAACAACTTAACAGTATTCCTCCAGGATCTTTCCAATATAGTGAATTATCCAAAACACAGAACTTAACCACCTTAAGCTTGAGGAATCTCGCCTTAGTCTTGCTCATGCATGGAGGGGCCTAGATATTTTCTAAAACATATATGATGTCTGCATACCACGACGAATCAACGAAATGCTGAGGTACCTGCACAACTTTTTCTTCTTTTGGTAATTCTGACAGATCGACAATGAAGTTCATACTTACAAAGTCACAGTCTGACTGTGCCATCAGCTTCACGAGACCTTGGCCCTTGACCAGATTTGTCGGCTTGATCTCGAGGTCATATTCTAACATGGTGGCTATCCACTTTCCTCTCCTTCCTTCCAGGTCGGGTTGGGTAAGGATGTCCTTTACCAAACTGCTGGGCACATAGGTGATGATGTGGGAGTGCAATATATATGTCCTAAATTCCTTCGGAGCCTTCACTAAGGCACACGCCTGCTTTTCCATAATGTCATAATTTAGGGGAGCATCACACAATGTTCAACTGAAGTAGGCTATGGGTTTCTCGAAATCCTACTCGTCCTTCTGCAAAAGTACTCCGACAATGGTGTGTTGTGAGGCAAATGAAAAAAGGAGAAAATCCTTCTTAAAGTCTGGGCTAGCTATCACAGGGGCTTTAGTCAGGGCCACTTTGATATCTTTGAAGGACTTCTTGGCCTCTGGTTCCACTTAATCTCGTTTCCTTTCCTAAGCATACAAGTTATATGTTTTATGGTTTCCGCTAGGTTTGGGATAAAGCTTCTCAAAAAATTTACCTTACCCAGGAAAGATTGTACCTCCTTTTTACTGTGCGGGGTGCCGATCTTTAAAATCCCTTCAACCTTGCTGGGGTCTATTTTAATGCCTTCCTTGGAAATGATGTGCCCCAAAATCTTGCCTTCCTCCACTGTGAAATGAGATTTATTCGGATTCAGTGATATGCTGAACTTCCCGCACTTTTGAAAAACCCTCTTCAGGTGCTCGAGGTGCTACTTATCGGAGGTAGAGTACAATGTGATGTCGTCAAGATAAATCACAATGAATTTATCCTTCTCATCATCAAACGCGATGTCCATTTCCCTCTGGAAAGTGGCACCAATGTTCATAAGATCGAACGACATCTTAGCGTACATGAATGTTCCCCACAGAGTGGTGAAAGCTGTCTTCTCTCTGTCGTCCAGGTGGACTATGATTAGGTTATATCCTGAGAAACCGTCCAGCATGGACGTCTTCTGAGATCCCACTACATTTTGCAAGATGTAGTCCATTTTGGGAAGGGGGTAGTGGTCTTTGAGAGACAACTTATTCAAATTTCGAAAATCCATGCACAGTCTATTTTTGCTACTTTTCTTTCTCACAGGTACTAAGTTAGCTACCCACTTCGAGAATCTTAAGGAAATAATGATTTTTGCGTTGAAAATCTTCTTTACCTCTTTCTCAATCAACGATAGTAACATGGGGTTTATCCATCTCAACTTCTGTTTGAAGGGCTTCTGATCTTCCTTGAGAGGGATAACATGTTGGATTACCTTTGTGTCATACACTTTCAGATCATCGTAGCTCCACGCAAAAACCTCCAGGAAATCTTTCATGAGCTTTATGTAATCCTACTTGACCTTCGGACTGAGTGTTTTTGATAATTTTACCATCTTCAACTCTGCATCGGTCCCGATGTTGCAGTCTTCCACGTCTTCTACGCTTGCGGTGATCTTGGGGTTCTTAGCCACAACATTTTCGTCAAACAACTTTTCTAGCAGCACCAACCCCTTCGGAATAATATTGTTCTTCAGTTGGACTATCTCCCTTCCCAAAATATGGTTTTGGAAAGGGTCATTGTCACTATGCGCGTCTGCGCCCTCATCTTCGTCACCGCAGTATTCCCCATCAAAGTTTGTGTTAACGAACTTGTCGCTCATAAGGAGGAACCTTTCCACCTGTTTATCATTGTCAAACACCTGCCAGTGTTTTATGTTATCAAGTATTGCCGGCCTGTGCTTGACCTCGATTTCATATCTTTTGTCTAGAAGAGTGGGGATCTTGAAAACCAAGGCCGAGGTGGCCAACGGGTTGGAGATCTGATTCTGTTCTCTGGGAATAATAGTCAAGTCATACTCTGAAAATCCTTTGAGGAGATCCAAAGTCAGATTTTTGTATGCACGGAGCTTGGGGTGTTTGGTATGATACACACCCTTCACCTGATTTATGATCAACTCAGAATATCCGTGCACTGCTATCCTCTATGTGCCTAGTTCTTTCAAAACTTGTAGGCCCAAAATTAGCGCTTCATACTCGGCCACGTTGTTAGTGCATTCAAACGCGAGCTTGTATGAGTGCAACTTTGTGCTTGTCTTAGGGGGGATTTCCCATATACCTGCCCCAGCTCCTTCTCGGCTGATCGCGCCATCAAAACTCATGTTCCACACCCTGTCTTCCATGCGGTCATCTGGGTCAACACGCTCTATGATTTATTGCACAGTTTCATCGTCAAATTTCATGGTGGTCGTCGATCCTTCTTCTCCGAAGCTAATATCATTGTAAAAAATAGATGAACCCACTTCGGTGTCAACGACATATATAGGATGGTTGTGAGGCTACGTTTTGCTGCTTACCATGTATTTCAACAACACTTCCCTGTAAAGTCTTCTGTCATGGCCAAACACATGAATATTGGCTTAGGTCATATCCATCTACAACGTACCTTTCAGCTTTGCAGCCCATGATCTCGAGAGAAACATGCCGAAATTCGCAGGTATGTCTGCGATGACTATGTCCATGACCATGTTCTTTGCAGGGATTTGGGCCAACGATATGACCATGTCTTTGATTAGGCCCAAACATTTGACTTTCCTCAAATCGAAGGAGAAAAGGTCCTTGTAAGGTCTGGTGATCTCTAGACCCAACTCGTCCATGACCACCTTCGGCATGAGATTATGTGATGCACCAAAATCAAGCATGACGTTATGCAAGTTCAAATCATGGATCTTCAAACTGACATCTTCCTCATCGCTCGTCTCTTCGACGCGCAGACCAAACAAAATGGCAGGGTGGTCATCTCGAACATTCAAAGTATCGAGGGTTCCTCCCATTTTCAACATCTTTATGATTTGTTCTCGATACTCACCCTTTCTAATCAACTCATTGAACGGGACAAAGATTTTGATTTTTGGCATTTCGTGTTCAAAATTGAAAGGGGGGCAGGCTTTTTCAACCTCTTTTCCACTTGTCTCCTGGCCTGTCTCCAGGGAATTTATGGGGATTTCCTGCTTCGACTTTGCCTTCTTAGCTGCTTCCTTGGCTGCACTCTCTAGTCTCAGTCAGCTCATGGAAGGTGCGTCTTCTATAGGCCCCTTCACGGAGTCCGTTTGTCTCGGCTCAATAGGTGCATCTTTACTCCAGAGGTTATACTTCTTCTAGAACTGCATGATAGCATTATGATAACCTTTCTTGAACTCCTTCGTCTCCCACGACGATGCATCATCTATTTTGAGTATCATACCATCATCGGTTTCCAACGTAAAGTCTTCGTTTTGGTTCATATATCGATCGTGTTCACTTTTTGTCAAGAACACACACAGGTTTTTTTCATCACGACAGTGCATCTGTTTGTCGAAAGACTGGTCTAAATCCTCATCTGCATAGTTATGCTGGAAAGGAGGCCTCGTCTGCTGATCACCTGGGTCCCGCTACTTGATTTGAGGAATTTGACCTCTCTAGAGATTTTTATTTCTGGGCTGCGGTTCGTTTTGTTCTTGCGCAACAGGCCTGTTTCCCACGAACATTCTTTCCATCAAATTTTCCATGGTATTCATCATCATATCGATTTTTTCATTTGAGGACCATGACGTCGACGGTTGCATGTCTCCCTGGGGTCTTTTGTCGCTCCATTTTAACTTTGGTTTGATTTTTCCCAACGTCATGTTCACTTCGAGCTCGACAACATTACTCATTATGGCATCCAGGTTTGTCGATCTTCTTTCTCTCAGTAGTAGAGAAAAGTTATTATCGAACTAATTTGCGTACCACAACTGCACAACACTGGGGGGGATTTACTTCGGCAGGGATGGAGTTGTAAACCTTCAAAAAAGGAGCCAAGAACTCTTGTACCATTTCCTCCGGTGCTTTCTTCATGTTTTGTTATTGTGTTAGCAACTGCAAAGGGTTTTTCTTGTCCCCCCACTTATTTAGGAAAGATCTTTCGAATGTTGCGAAGTCTCGAATGCTTGCAGGTGGGAGGTTTTTGAACCACTTTATTACTTCTCCCAAAAGGCTTTGCGCAAAAATCCTCATCTTTGCATCTGCATAGTCTACCTCATCGAAGTCGATAAAGTCGTTAAACCAGTCCAGGTGTTTCTTGGCGGAGACATTTCCCTCAACATAGTAGAGTCTGATTGTTTGGCTATAATTCTGAGGTAAGTCATGTAACTAGGTCGACAGGACGAGGGGGGAATATCTAGCAGCCATAGCCCTAGGGGGATTCAGATTTTGGGAGGTATTATTCTTCACTAGGTATTGAAAGTTTTTTGGGTCGAAAATAGTCTTGTCCAAACTGGTCTCTTACTTAGACCTAAACAGAGTTTGCTCGAAAATGGTGTCAAAATATAGGTCGTCAATGCTCTGCATGCCGTCTTTGGGAAAGGATAGACTTCTGTCTAGGAAATAGAAAGGGTCCGACGCCTTCTCTCTAGCCTTGCGCAAAATCTTCTCTGGGTTGTACATAGGCTCAGAGGGGTTTGGGTTAGGATTCGCTCTGGTGTAAAAAATCTTTGGAGCCATGTTTTCTTAGCAGTGCTACTTGGGGAATACTGGTTTGTTTAGACTAGAGTCACTAGGGTAAAGGTTTCAGCCGGTATGGGTGTTTGTCATTCTGTTACCCTTAGGTGTCAAACTGCAACGTTTGTCGTTCTCCCAGGAATTTTTTTCTCAATTTCGTCCCTGACCACGGCGCTAGAATGTTAGCACTTTGTAAATCTATTTGGCTGATAAATAGATGACGAAGGTAACTTTTTCAACCAACTTTGAGACCCGAAACTAGGCTTTCGGATCTGGAGAGGGCTCTCTTAGAAATGGCACGGTCTCTACACATGATATGGCTTTGCAAACAATGGCTAGATTTAACACTGATGATAAAACTATTTTTTGGTTATATTGGCGCAGAAAAGTAAAAATCAGGCTATGGGGTCGGTCTGAGGGAGAGACAGAACAAATGACTCAGTGTCTGGATTTCGAGAGGAAAAGGCTAGGTGAGTGACAACCTTCAGTGTTAACCTTAAAGTGTGGTGGAAGAAAAACACAGGAAGCAACTCAAGAGCGTCGCTGTGGACGAATTCAGAGTTATCTTGAGAGGAAAACACTTTGTCTAAGTGGCGCGAACAAGGGGCACAATACAGCGAATCCGCTGGTTCAAAAATTCGTTTTGAAATAGACGATATGAGATATGAATTAAAAGGTAACAGAAAAAACATATGCAGAGAGAGAAAAACAATACATCCAACTATCGCAACTAGAATATTTACATCGAAACACAAGGCCTTTGCATTAAGTTTTAGTCAAAAACTCAGAATTCATACAATAAAATTCGTTTCTCAAAATTGCCAACCAACCCTGGTTACATTGAAAAGATGAAATATATAAACGAGGCTGCCACTTGGGCTGCCCTCATTTCTAACTGCTAACTCTAGACTAGGAAAAACGCGCCACATGCGCCAGAGACTCTTCGCATGGCACTATCTAAAAATAGGCAACAATCATGCATGTCTACTAATAATCATCTTCAGGTTTCACCACAAGATCTGACTGTCGGTCAGGACCCCACATAGGGAAAAATGTGTCGCTGTTGTTGGGTATGTGTTATATTCTTTGCATGTGTGTGTGTGTGGGTGCGTCAGATACGACAACTACGTCTGGCGATCCCTATGTACTCTGTGTATGAGCGATTGATTAATTTTTGTATTTCTTAAGAATCTATATGCATTGCTTTACTTTGCAGGTTTAAAACTTACATGTGGTATCAAAGCTCGTTTTTGGCTTCAGAGGGATGCCTTTGTTGCTGAGGGTTTGG
>ML795062.1:116019-150698 GCA_009831015.1 Picea engelmannii | reverse complement strand
TTTTAAAGCTTTATATCTGAACCTGAAGTGCGCCGCCCTCTTTTTCTTCCCTAGAAAAAATTCTACAAAAAACGAAAACAAATCTTTAAATACAATAATTTTCTTCATGTCTCATTACATTGCTTGAACCCCTTTATATAGTGCTACCATCACCTAAGAACATTCTAGAGGAGGAATATTTTAGAAGTAGAACCTTCTAAGAAGTCCTCTTACATTTATTATATCTAATTACCCATTTATTATGTCTAACTACCATAGTGGGCCTTATTTAATAATATAGTGGACCTAGTCCACCTTACATTGAATGACCACCACTATTATAAATATGGGCCCTCTGGGCCCCCCCACTACCTCTCTAGCTACCTTACATATACTCTGAGAAGCCGCCATGGAGTGACTAAGGTATAATCTGTGTGCAATTCTTTTTACGAATGTATCAGGGAGTAGTTCTGAACCAATTGGATTGTCAAAGGGGCACTGCGAAAAACAACTTAGACCAGGCTCTATGACTGGAGAAACAAGCCGAGCACCTGAGATTTATAGGAAATCGGCCAAGAGAGTAGACCATGCTAGACATCAATGAATTTATGGCGACGATAAGTTTCAAGTTGGCCTTCAGGTTGCTCATGGAAAATCCCCGCGTGTGGAATGCAGGTGATACGATTTTCTCTGCAGGCATAATACAAATGCTGAAATTATTCATTCCTCCGGCCTTCATGCTGGACTGATAATAACTGTGGCACTTGCCGACGTGACATATATTAACCATTTGACTCGACAGGGGGTATGTAGTAGCTGGCTTCTTAATGAGATTCGACCTTTTGGGAAAAGACAAGCCCGTACCACGTATGAAGTTTTCGACTTTGACACCCTTTCCCATTTCCAAGGGCCAACCGACCATTTTCTGATTTCAACATTACGATATTACACACCTGAATTCAAATGTTTGGGCGTATGGATCACTACGTGACTCAAAATCGACTCTAAATGGAAAGAAAAGTGGTGGCGGTTACACATCCTAAAGGGAGATCAACTTACTAGGGCATCATGTTACCCTTCCAAGTATAAACAAGGAAAAGATGATAATTTCCAAGCAAGCATCATGAAATGAAGAAGTATTTGATACAACATAGTCAATTGATTAAAAAATTAGAGTGATACATACCATGATACGCAAACTCATTACCTCATGGAGCAAGACTCGCCGCTAATTTAGGACCAAGCTATTGGAGATGGATACTATTGTTGATGATGGATGGACTACATTGAAAAAAATAGGGGCCCTCCAGTGCCATTCTCAAGTCTTCTACCTATCGGTACTCCATGTCTAGGACCTGTGGGCCTTGAGACGTGATCTCCTTAGTTATCCCTAGGGAAGGGGATAACACATCATTTAAAGAATATTTAGCTATAGGAGCCTCAAATCCCTTGGCCCCAGGAGGAGGGGTATGGTGTGAGATATGTAGAATGATAAGTCATCACTTGAATGTATGTATTTTGATGTAGAAATATCAAAGCACTACTAAGAACTTATTTTGTAATTTTTGTAAGTCTATGAGACATGATGAAAAGGAATGTCCTGCACTTGATCTCATGAGAGAACACATCTCTGATACATACAGAGTTCAAGGGGAAGACAAATCAAAAGGAGGAGCTGCAATATAATACTTTGAGAGGCTACAATCAAGGAGGAAGAGGAGGATTCAGAGGTTGGGGAAGAGGAGGATTCGACAGAGGAAGAGGATGTATTACTTGTTATAAATGTAACCAACCTAGGTATTTTGCACGAGATTGTTAGAATCATTGTACAATGTGCTAACACACCCAACCCCTAAGTACCATTTTAAGGGATGGGGTATTCAATTTTCAATTTTTCATTGACCATCTTGAAGCCCCTTCTCAAGGGAACCATATTCTTCTGCTCGTCAAGAGCTTTCCAATGACTGTTATCGCATGCAAAACTGAGCTTCAGATCAAAAGTTATGGTCTTCTAAAGTTCCTAAGGCGTTTATTGGAATAAAGCCACCACTCGACCATGTGGCATCCACGTGGATCCCTGTTACTCATATCCTCTAATGTGGTAGTGATGTGGCACCTGCCACCTGGCCCACTGAGCCCTCCAAATTACTATTTAGATTCATTTAGTGGATTCTTTTTCCATTGGAGTTCTCTCTCTGTCAAAGTCACATTCTACTTTGACTCGTACTCTCCAATAGAGCTAACAACCCTCGAAATTGGGTAACCAACGACTCTATATTTCTTCGGAGTCTCCAACTCACTCGAGTGTTAATGACCCTCTCACGTTCAACCTTATTCTTAACTTAAATGTGGACAACAAATATCTACGACAGAGAATGGGTCTTACATTATCCCATATCAACTATTCAAATTGGATCTCGGAGCTCCTCTGTCAGAGTGTCTCCTTGTAACCCACTCCAAATAACACCTTGTGATGATCAGTCGACATCTCCTCTTAGAGCTCTTCCGATCTTGGTGGATCAACTGTCAAGATTTTATCTTGGAGCTCTTTCCATCTCGATAGATTAGCAGGCTCGTTTTCATCTTCGAGCTCTTTTGACCTTGGTAGATCAACGGTCTAGATCTCCTCTCAGAGTTCCATTGCTAGAGTGTATCTCCGTAATTCACTTCAATTTATACCCTTCGATGGATGGCGAAGATCTCTTCACGAAGATCTACGAAAAGGATTAAGACACCTGTCCTTAGGAATGAGACCGATAAGGCTCGTACTCGCTATGTTCTATGTATTTCAAAATTAACATGTGGCCACCTCTCTATAGACTGGATTCCACCTGTCCTGGCACATGGCCCTACCACATGGTTGTGACACGTGGCACTCACAATTCGATACAAGGTCCTGCCTAAAAACCTGATTCTACTTGACATGCGACGCCATACCTACATGACATGTGGATTAATCTATGTATGCCACATGGACCAATGTAAATTTGATACGTCATTGTTGGATGTATGGTCCTTCCCAGTTCGTAGGTTTATGGATTATAATCGACGACTAGGATCTGATCTTCCTTTTTGTCGATCGATGGTGTGGATGCCCTCTGAGAGTCCTTCCCATTAGAGTCCCATCAGCTCAGGATCCAATCCAAATATGATGGAATATACTCTGACGGATCCAACAGTTCTCAGAGTCTAGATTCAATGGTTCAGATCATGTTAGAGTCTCCATCTACTCATCACTCACCTCTGCTCTGAAAGTTGTTCCCCTATGTTCTCGTTGTAAACTGTGGATATTGACAAATAAGATCTACTCTCACCCTTTCCACAATTGGTGAGTCTCGTTGACTCTCATAGTCTCTCCTTTGTAGTCCTTTCCCCACTAGGACTGCTAGTCACTTCGACCAGCCCTTTTTGATGAATAATTAAGATCTATCAATCTACAGATCCAATAGTCGAGGATGAAGGCGACCTACCAAAGGCCTGAGCCCAAAAAATGACCCATCCTTGACCCTTAACAAATTAGGCATTGACATGTGCTATTCCCAGGTTCATGTTGGTTTCCATGATGGCACTGCATGTCACAACAACATCACTCTTCCCCTTGTCTTACTTCCAAGCAAATAGGAGGGACCTGCTACTAATCGAAGGTCGAGGTTTAATCTTGCCTTTACATCGATCAACGACTAGTATTTATTCTTTCCCTCTCTCGATCTACAACCCATATCTCCTTTGAATTTCTTCCCATCAGATTGTATCCCATCCGAGACACTTTGATGGAACCCATCCAATGGATGGTGGAGATCTACCTGCACTCGAATCCAACAATTGACAATGAAACCACATGTTCAAAGGATTGAGATTGATAGGGATCCACTCCCAAATACTTTGACCAATGACAGGTTTCCACGAAACATCCTCAAGTACGTAGACACTCCTCATTAGCATGACATCAACAAGATGTCTCCTTCCCACTTAATCCTACTTATACAAGACTCTACATAGATCTATAGTTGAGAATTGATCTCACCTTCTACTCCGATTTACGGTCCAGATTGCACCTTGGGTCTTTCCCATCAGAGTGCTTTCATTATGGGGTTCTAGGGTTACTCGAACCATATCCTCTGACCAACGGTCTACATCTTCCAGCCTCCGATAGATGAATGATTGCCATTAACCTGGGTTCTCCTCCGATTTAACAGTATGACTTGTAACTTAGATTCTTGGGGGCTTTCTTTCAATATTTTTCTAAGGATTTCCAAGCCTTAAGAGATTCTTGCCTTACTCTGAAGGCTACTAAGGCATTCTCTTTTTGCCATTTGGGTGATGGTTTGCATCCTGCAAAATTTTTATTTCACTGGTAGAGAGTTTCATGGGCTCAAATTCCTTTGATTGCATGGGGGACTTCCCTTAGGAATTGAGGTATTTTGATATCCATCTCGAGGTACCACCGGTTGTCCTCCTAGTGTGATTTTTTTAAGGCTTGCAAGCTTCACCATTTAGGGAATTTCAAGTTTTAGGAATAACTTTACAATTATTCTTTCACACACCTCTTAGAGGGATCAATAATTTGTTCATCTGACTCACTGTTCCCTACTTAAAACCATACATGGATTGTGAGTACTCTGATATGCCTAACCTATGCATTTTTCAACATGAATACATATGCATAATAAATGGATTCCTTTCAATTTATACATGCATATCTACTCATTGGAAACAACATTCATAAATATTAATCCTTCATGTTGTGCTATCATTGTTCAATTACTCAGACTTGGAGTAAATAAGCTAATATATTCATCCGAACAACTTATACTTCCCGGAATACAAATACAAGTATTCATTCCTAACTCACAGTTCAATTACACAGGGTATAAAGTTACTTATCTATTACAACTGGTGACCAACCAACTGACTGTGGGTATTCATTGTTCCACCCAACCATAGGCTCTGCATGCTCAATCACTTCGGTTGCAGGATTCACCCGTGCAAAACCATGATACCACTAGGAAATTATTCTACACTTCCTTTTTCTAGATCGACCTCTTGAGGTTTTTCAGATGCTTCCCTAGCATCAAGCTCTCGGCCTCTCCTCTTGGGATCGATACCCACCTTTTCTTCCCTAGAACTACCCTAGATTCTTGCCCTCTTTCTTCCCATGCATCTTCTGCACATAATCTCCCGAGGAAGGTTCTCGACCTGTCCTCTCTTTTCTTATGTCAGAAGGAATCATGGGGTCAAACTAGAAAAATAAGGTGGAAGTATTGTCCCCTCCATTATATATCTATACCTATATTCATTGAGGGAGGTTGGTTGTTCAACTACCAACCTCTTCTCACTAACTATTTTTTATTCATCTACAAGCTAGAGACTATGATTGTTTCCTCTATATCATTCATCAAGGTGGTTTGGGATTCTCACTACACACAAATCCTTGCTTCATGTTCCCTCACTCTTTTCCTCTAGTGGTATCATGGACAATACTTTTAAGGCTACACCCCACATTCAGTTATTGACATTTACAGTTTAACAATAATACATTTACATTGTTTGCATACCATGGGATGGAAATAATTAAACATGATTAATTACAAGTTGGGGGAAACAAGGGTGTTACAATCCCCTCCCCTCTAAAGGAACACCTCCCTCAATGTTCTTTGCATCTCAACAACACCTGCCATGTCTTCATCTTTCAGTTGATTTAGAAATTGTTGTTTCCTCTTCTTAGTTTGGTCCTTTCCAAACTCTTGGCATTTAGCACCTGCCTACAACCATATCAGACATCGAGCATATTAATTTATAATTTCATGCATAAACATTTCAGTTTTGTTCAAAATTCAAGAGGAATTTTACACATCAACAAAATACTTATCTATGTAGTTCATGGATCTGCATCCATGTGGCTGTCTTCATTAACTTGCCTCATTGTTTCCTTGATACACCCATTGTGTGAATGATCCCAATTCAACAATTTACAAGAATCATTGAAGACTCCTCTTCCTTGCGGTCACTCACCCTCTAGGCTCAGGCTCAGTCATCCCCTTCTCTTCTATACAGTCCCTCAGTCGATCCATCTTGCCTACCAAGGATTTATCGTACAAGAAGAGTTTCAGAGACTTCATCGAGTCTTACAACCGAGGCATTCCTCTGACTTTATTTGTTGAGGAGTCCCTCTAGCCTGTGTTACCACAACACAATATCTTTTATAGCGATCATGGCTTATCACATGCTTCCCATGTCACAATAGTATCCCTTTTTTTCTTTCCATGATTTCCAACTTGACAACCATCATCTTCCCCTCCAGGACAAATCTTTCATATCACTTGTATCACATGCATACAATAAATATGATATACTTTCATTAATTCAATCAAAATTCTTTTCAAATATGTTACCCACAAATTTTAAATTTCAAAATATCATTTCATTTTCAGATCTGTTCCATATTGGAACCAGAGTTCTCAAGCATGAGATTTTTCTTCTCATAACAATTTTTTCTCTCTTACAATCAACAAGCACCGATCTTCCTTACGAACTTGCATTACTGCCATATCGAAGACCCTTCTTCCTGCAATAAAGCATTTGTGCTCTGACCATCCATGCTTTTCTGCCTCATCTCTTCAGATAACATGGATGCAACTACATCCTCATACTTCAATGTAGATTGAATGGTACTACCAATTGCTACAACTAGATTATTGCAAGAGTCTGGCAAAGAACATAACAAAGTAATACACTTATCTTCTTCTGCAATCATAATATTAACAGAGACAAGTTGAATTACCAAAGTATTGAAGGAATTTAGATGTTCTGTCACAAAATATTTATCTTCCATCCTAAGATGATACAACTTCTTTCGAAGAAAAAACTTGTTTACTAGGGACTTTGATTGATACAAATTCCCTAACTTATCCCATAGTTCCTTAGCTGTATATTCTCTCAAGACATTCAACAACACCGGATCTGGCAAACATAGTTGAATATTACTCCTTTCTATTCTATCCAACTTCTCCCAACCTTCCTTCGACATACCAGTAGGTTGTGTACTAGTAGTTTGTGTACCAATAGACTGTGTGCTTGTAGGATGTGTACTGAGATCCACAATGATCCATTTTTCTTTGTCTATAAGAAAATCCTCCATCTTGAGCTTCCATAGCTCAAAGTTTTTACCGTTGAACTTCTCTATCTCGATTCTAGAAGAGCTCGCCATTTCTCTTTCTACACTCGAATCACCACTGCAAATGCTCCCACTGAACCTAGGTTTATCATAGACCCAAGATAAACTTGATCTATCAAGACTGAGCCAAACCCTCAACACCAAATCCATCCCCCTGAAGTAAAAAATGGCTCTGATACCACATGTAATTTTTAAACCTGTGAAGTAAAGCAATGCTGGAAACACTTAACTGGGAGAAAAGCGACCTTCCTTGGTGTCACACCTTTCAACTCTTCATTGTATTAATTTCACCATTCATAATAAAATATATAGAATATTTTTGGTATTCCGTAGCTACCAAACCTAATCCCTTAATTTGGGATTAATTTAGAAAACCACTAAAAATAACAAAATCCGCTAGAATAGCAAAAATCGCCCAAAAAACAATTCGGGGAACTGCCCCAAACGTTGTGCATAACCAGGGGGGGAAATCCTGGGCCCCCTTAGGAAAGCACCCGACGCACAAGACACACAGGGCGAAGGAAGTTGGGATCGTCAGACACAGTTGTCAAATCTGATGCACCCACACAAACACACATGCAAAGAATATAACACATACCCAACATTTTCCCACTTGTTGTTTTCTTTGCATACATGGGTTCACATAATTACATAGTCAACAATCCAGGGAAGCAATGCCCATTGTTACTCTACACCAAGAGAACTTCTCTGTGCTCGCAGACTTTGTCAATGAATTTGCAACATTCTTCAAAGTGTCAACCTTTTCCAACAACACCTTCTTTTCTTCAACCATGTCTGTCACTAAGTGATACTGAACATCAATATGCTTTGTCTTCAAATGATAAGTAGGGTTATTTTCCAGGAAGATTGCACTCTGACTATCATAATCTAATCTAACTACTTGTTTTACCAACACAATACTTGAACACAATCTTTATAACCATACTGCTTCCTTGCTTGCATGAGTGGTTGCCATGTATTCAACTTATGTAGTTGAGAGTGCCACTACAACCTGTATTTTTCTCATCCAACTGATTGCTCCTCCAAATAGGTTAAATATGAGTTTCTTGTTTGCACGATCTCTTTTAATCTCCATTCCCAGAATTAAGTTAGCAACACCGAGATCCTTCATGTCAAATTTGGAGGATAGCTGCGATTTCACCTCCTTGATAACATCCATGTTATTTCATACCAACAACATGTCAACAATATACAACACTACATAAATGAAGTGATTACCAACCTGCTTGGAATATACACAATGATCAACCCTGCTTCTCACAAATCCCATTCCAAAGATGCATGTGTCAAACTTTTGGTACCACATCCTAGGTGATTGCTTCATACCATATAGTGACTTCTTTAGCTTACATACCGATTCTTTATTTCCCTTCACTACAAAGCCTTATGGCTGATTCATGTAGATTTCTTCTTCCATATCCCCATGTAAGAATGTTGTCTTCACATCCATCGTTTCCACTTCAATATCAAAAGCAACAACAATGGATAAAATAAATCTAATAGAAGTTAACTTGGCAACAAGAGAAAAATCTCACCAAAGTCAATTCCCTCTACCTGGAAATAACCTTTTGCTACTAACCAAGCTTTGTATTTCTCCACTTTTCCTTCTGCATTAAAATTCTTCTTGAACAACTATTTGCTACCAACATATTTTCTTCCAACTGGAAACTCAACTAGATCCCATGCCTCATTCTTATCCAAGGCATCCATTTCTTCAACCATGGCCTTCTTCCAGAGTTTATTATCCTCCGAATTTACTGCTTCCTTGACAGTTCTAGGATCATCATCAGTAATAGATAAATCAAAATTAGAACTAAAATCAAGTGGACTATACCTTTATGGTTGCCTTCTTTCCCTCACCGATCTCCTCAATATTGGGGTATGAGGTTCTTCTTCTTCTGCTTCATCTTCTTCAATTGATTCAAATTTTGTATCATCCAACTCAAACTCTATTTTCTCAGGTTCTTCTTGCCTTGGTAGGAATTCGGATTTGGGAACATCTTTCACCTCTCTAAAAACAACATCCCGACTGTAAACAATCTTCTTAGTTTATGGGTTCCAAATCTTATAACCTTTCACACCATCTTTATAACCAATAAAGATACACTTTTCATCTTTATTGTACAATTTACTCTTATTTTCCTTTGGAACATGTACATAAGCATCACAATCAAACACTCTGAGAAGTTCAAGAGAGGGTTTCTTACTGGTCCATACCTCGTGTGGAGTTTTATCATCCAACGCTGATGAGGGTGTTCGATTGACCAGGTAACATGTTGTACCCACTACCTCTGCCCATAATTCCTGTCCTAACTCGACACCACTAAGAAAGCTCCTTGCTTTTTCCATCAATGTCTTTTTCATCCTTTCTGCAACTCCATTATGTTGAGGTGTGTATGGAGTAGTTTTTTGCCTTGCTATACCACACTCTTACAGAATTCTTTGAATTCATTTCCGCAGAATTCTCCACCATTATCTGTCCTCAATACATTTATTTTCTTCTCTATTTGATTTTCTACTAGAGCCTTAAACTCTTTAAATTGATCAAATACCTCATATTGCTTTCTAAGAAAATAAATCCACGTGTTCCTTGAGAAATCATCTATGAATGAAACATAATACACAGTTTTACCTAGTGATAGAATAGGCACTGGTCCAAACACATCACTGTGTATCAACTCTAAGATCCCCTTTCCTCTTGTAGCACTAGATCGGGTCTTACTTGATTATGTTTACCATATATGCAATGTTCACATATATCAAAATCCAGAGTGAAATTAGTGATGGGTGTTCTATATGCACTAAAAACACACTAAAAACCCTCAATTAAATTGTCAACCCGGGGTAAGTAAACTTAGAGTTGTAGAAAAATATATGCCAAGGTAGAAGGATTTGTAGTAGTATAGTCTAAATAAGGAAGTGTCTATCTAAGGGATAATCTACTCAAGCAAGGACTACTAATGATCAAACTCTACCAAGAAACTCAAACTATGTACCCTAAGTAACCTTTGAACGAAGGATCGATGGATAGTTATAAGAAAGAAAATGAAAGCCCTACTTAAAGCAAACTAGTTCATTCATAACAATAAGCAAAAACAAACTATCTATCTAATAAGCAATAACAAAAATAAACTACTTTAATACTAAAATTCAATAAGCAACTATCCTGTGAAAGCAAGTAAATAAACAAACAACTACACTATCAAAGCAAGAATAGACAAGTAAGCAATTAACCTATTAAAGCAAGTAAACAACTAACTAACCTAGGATAACTTCTACAACAAGTAAACTAATTAAAACTACTCAATAAGCAACTAACTAAGCTAAGAGACAAGTGAACTCTATTCTTAATTTAAATTTCACAACTATTTCTAATTTACAAAAGGAAATCTACTAAATTGAAAGCAAGAGGAATTAACAACTAATCTTTAATCTATGATAAGCAAACTACTCTTTAATATACCAAAGCAAGAAGACCATCTATCCTACAACAACAAGAAAACTATCTTCTAATCTATGAAAACAAGAAACTATCTTCTAATCTATGAAAACTCAAATATAGTGTTGATGGTTGTGTGAATGTCTCCAGTGTCTTATAATATCACGATGGCACTTAAAAATGAAATATAATTCAAGAGGGATAAACTCGATATTGACTTTAATAGCAAAGTGAAAAGTGTGAATTAGACAATCCAGTGAGAACTTAGCTATTATGGGAACAACATCAATTATCATGCATATCCATGTGATTATTGATCATGCATTAATCTTCAACAGTATAACGAGACTATGATAATAAACTCAATTGCATTCTATACTAACGAAGCAAATTCATACTACACTAAACTCAATAATTAACTACGAATTGAAATTGCAGTCTTAACCTAAGAAAGAAATTGCATGAAGTAAACTAAACTAGTTCTATTTAATAATTCAAATTGCAAAAAGAGGAAATACTCATAAACATAAATTAAACACTATTTCAACATATGACAAGAAATGAAATGAGCAAACTAACTAACTAAAAACTAGATAAGCAAAACTAAACGACAATTAGATAATTAATCTACAAATAAAAACTAAAACTAACACTATCCATCCACCGAAACCTTGTCAAAGAAAGCATGAATTAAAATTCTGTTCTAAAACTATGTTTTAAACTCTATTTTAAACTTGATTTTAAACTTTGTTTCTGCATAAAGAAAGTCTAATCTATCATCTAATTACACATGGGGTTAGTGTCTAAGCTTGCAAGCTTTCTTCTACTAACTAAAGAGTCATTGCATGTTAACAAGATTCCTCATATAAACCTGCAAAACTAAATTAAACCAATTAAATTATAAACAACAATTAAATAACAAAGAATCAAAATGACAATTCATGTACAGGAAAAGAAATAAAAAGACATCTATGCTATCTATTTCAAAAGAAAACTCATAGGATAGTCACCCAGAATGCTGATGCCCCCCCCAACAAGTCGTGGTTACTCTTCAAAGGCGCACCACGAACTTCAACAACACAAATTCACCATTAAAACTGAAAACACAGTCTTTACATAGTTATGGTAAAACGAAAATAGGAAAACAAGGCTAAATTGTCTTTTTCTCTAACTCTCTACTTCTTAATTATTGTCTGACCACTGAGGTGGTATTTATAAGCTTTACAGGCCAAGAGGTCGACCACTGGAGGGTTGATCCTCTTCTAAAAATAGTAAATTTCATTTAATATGCCCTAATTGCTGAAATCAGGTGAGCCAATAATCGCCCAACATAACAACCCAAATCGAGTTGTCAAGAGTTCAGTAGCTGGAGGCCACGAGCACAAGAAAAACCCATGTCTTTGATTTGCCCATCACTGACCGCCAATACCATAACCCCAAATCGCCCATCGTTTTTGTGCAGGACGAAGTGTCGGATGGAGTACCGAACTGAGTGCCAGAAGCAAAAACAAGCTGCAATTTTGCCCTGTGACATACAAAACATGAATTAGTCTCCTGGGATCATAACAACATAAACTCAAAATCATTGCAAAACATGAATTATGCATACTTGGTGTGGATCATAGCGTTTTGACACAAAATCTCTTCAAAAACTTCTTCAAAACATGAAAACACATATACACATTCGACAAAAAGGATCTAATTAACGTCATAAAATCAGTCATATCACGCACCCAACAATTAGACATACCTTCAATCATACCTTTACCGTGTAGTGTTTGAAGGGCCTTTTCTCCAATATGCCCTAGTCTTTGATGCCACATCATGGTCTTCTTTCCATGTACAGTATTGGTCTTGTCTTGTTTATTTCTCTGCTAAGGGACAACATAAATGTTACACCCATTAGTATAAGAGCTTCCCAATAACTTGTACAGATTTCCACACCGAACTCCCCTCATCAACACCAATGCTCCTTGTACCATTTTACAAGTGCTCTTTCCCAATATAGTATCCACACCTGCATCATCCAACTTGCTTACATATATTAGGATCCTGGCTAGTTATAGAATGTGTAGAACCCTAGGGAGAGTTCTATTCCTTCCATATTTTAGCAACAACTTAACCCTTCCACGTCCCATGATTTTGGTTGTCGAGTCATCTCCTAGGAATACATCACCACAATCATATTTTTCATATTCACAGAACCACTCCCTGTGAGGAGTCATATGATATGACGCACCTGAGTCGATCAACCATACATCATGGTCTGCATGTGTACCTATAGATGCCAGGTAGACATCACCTCCTTCTTTAGTGGAGGTTTTTTCCTCTGTGGAAGAGGCAATATTAGATCCCTTTGGTTTATCAACCTTTTTAGACTTGCAATCTTTCTTATAATTCCCTACTTTACCACACTTCTAACATTTCCTCAAATATTTTCCTAGAGACTTAGAACTATCTTTAGATTTAGATATCCCCCCTAAAGACTTACCAAGATTCCTGTCTTGGGTATGACCTCTTACAAATAAAGCATATGTGCTTTGACCATCCATGCTTTTCTGCCTCATCTCTTCAGATAACAAGGATGCAACTACATCCTCATACTTCAATGTAGTTTGAGTGGTACTACCAATTGCTACAACTAGATTATCCCAAGAGTCTGGAAAAGAACATAACAAAGTAATACACTTATCTTCTTTTGCAATCGTAATATTAACAGAGACAAGTTGACTTACCAGAGTATTGAAGGAATTTATATTTTCTGTCACACAATCTCCATCTTCCATCCTTAGATGATACAACTTCTTTCTCAGAAACAACTTGTTTACCAAGGACTTTGATTAATACAAATTCCCTAACTTATCCCATAGTTCCTTGGCTGTAGATTCTCTTGAGACATTCAACAACACCGAATCTTCCAGGCATAGTCGAATAATACTCCTTTCTCTTCTATCCAACTTCTCCCAATCTTCCTTCGACATACCAGTAGGTTGTGTACTAGTAGTTTGTGTACCAGAATATTGTGTACCAAGATCCACAACGATCCATTTTTCATTTTCTACAAGAAGGTCCTCCATCTTGAGCTTCCATAGCTCAAAGTTTTTACCGTTGAACTTTTCTATCTTGATTCTATAAGAGCTCACCATTTCTCTTTCTACACTCGAATCACCACTGCAAAATCTCCCATTGAACCTAGGTTTATCACAGACCCATGATAAACTTGATCTATCAAGACTGAGCCAAACCCTCAACACCAAAGGCGTCCCCTTGAAGCCAAAAATGGATCTGATACCACATGAAGGTTTTAAACCTGTGAAGTAAAGAAATGCATACAGATTCTTAAGCAAAACATAAATTAATCAATGGCTCATACACATAGTAGACAAAGATTTATGTTGGAAACCCCTAACTGGGAGAAAACCAACCTTCCTTGGTGCCACACCTTTCAACTCTTCATTGTATTAATTTCATGATTTAGAGTATAATATATAAAATATTTTAGGTATTCTGTAGCTACCAAAACCTTAATCCCGATCTGCTAAAATAGCAAAAACTGCCCCAAATTTTTTTCGAGGTGCTGTTGTTATGGGACTTATCGGTAAGTGCAGACATAAATAGATCCACCAAGATCTAGAACAAAACATAACATAATATGTCACTTTCCCTAATCTCTAATCATTGGGTTTACTATCTAACAAGAGATGATCAACATACTGTTTAAATATCACTTCCTCTTACTGTTGTCATCCTAGCTTAACTCGAGTGCTCTTGTGATATTGGATATGCAAGGGAACACAAGCCAACCAAAGTGAAAGTAATATAGCACACTCAAAGAGAACCTATGTATGTGATCAAGGAGTCATACAATAAAACGAGATAAGTTTTATGGGAAAGAAACATATCACTGTATTATAAATAATGAAAGTGGAGATTAAAACCAAAGCCTTGATGTTGCAAGGTCCCCTTCTGATGACCCTTTTCTCCAACACACACACTTGCTCCAAACTTGAATGAAGAAGATCCACAATGAATTGATGAACTAAGAGGGAGCTCTCAAGTATGAAATGAAGTAGAAGTTCTCATCCAATTCTTAGCCTATTCAATAATAATTTTGCTTGAATCAACCTTAGCCTTTTCCATGAGAAATCCCTCTTTATATAGGGGAAAGAGAGATGGTTAAAGAGATTAGGATGATCCCACCAAATCAGAGAAGCGAGTAGGATCCCAACCATATGGATGCCACCTCACCTTCTAGAAGATCCCCTTCTAGAACTTTCGTGAAGGTCAACCTTTCCTTAGCCTTTTGACATTGTCGCACCCCAACTGTAGAGAATCCTACAGAGACGTTGCAAACCAGTTTTAGGGGTATCATCACACCTTGGTTATGATGCAACCTGCGATGAACTTCCTTGATAGGGTTTTTGGAAAAGGAAGCCAGTCACTTTCCTCAAGGAGAAAGGATCTTTTTGGGAACATGAACACATGTTGTCAGTGGATCACTAAGACGACCAAAATAATGTGTAACAGAATGCCCCCCAAAGTATGAGGCTAGAAATCATGACAACCATAATACTTTGTAAAATGTGTGTGTGTCAGAAACAAGAAGTGCATCAGTCGGGAACCTGCAAACAGTCAAGCATCAACATAATAATATACCATCGTCCAAGGTAGGCATTCCCATACTTAGATTACAAAGTTTCAAATGAGTCATGACCACTAAACATACACCATGGATCCATGTCATCGTGAATCGACATAGCCACCCATAATACACTGTGGACCTATGCTTTAAAGACTTCAAATTCAGACATAGCCACGAGACATACAAAGTGGATCTATGTATCAATACAAATCATGAATACTCCGTCATAGCCTGAACCAGAATGGTGTGACCCAGGGTCTTCATTTCCATTATTCCTAAGTATGAATCTGACTATGCGATTACAGGTGTTGAAGTTGAACATGGTAGAAACCACTTGATTACCGGTCAATGATGAGAACTGTTAACAAGTGAGAGGGAAATCACCATTGATGTCAATGAATCCCAAGGTACCCTAGTACAATCCAACGAGTGTGAATAAAGGAGTTGAAGTCGAACACTCGAGATAATCTTCCAATCAGGGGCCAATGATGTAAACCCACTGTCAAAAGAAAAGAAACCTGCCATTGAGCCATGCAGGCTCTAAGGAACTGAATGATTTCTAAGTCTTGTTCCTAGATAATGAGCTGAATTCGACAGGAAAAGACTCATCACAGGAGGGCCTTGATGTATCCCCCATCAATGACACAAAATGAGTAACATATTTGAGATAGATCTGAGCATGAAATGATTCAAAACTGACACAGGGAAGGCCGACATGGTAGAAAATTTATAACTACAGATGGACGACTCAATATGAGGCTTATTAAGGCTAGACTTCTCTTAAACATATGAACGACACGACAATGGACTTGGTAGCATCGACTCAAATAGGACCCAACATATGGATATGCAGATAGTCAAACAAGAGATGAATGGATTTCCCAACCCAGATTCAAATGATGAAGGGGGTGTCATGTTCAAGAGCGACTATTACTGCCACTAACACGGATACAGAGACATTTATTTCCCAAATTTTCTCCCACCATTTCTGGCGAGTACCTCTTTATTTTTACGCAAGCTTGAGGAGGATAACATATGCTTGTTTATGTAAGCTCATCCTTCAGACGAGTCCCTCAGAGTATGTTTAATGAACCCTAAGAAGGAGTGGTTCGGTCCCATATGGTCTTTCGATGTTTGTTTAATGAGTCCAAAGAGAGAAAACTCGGGGGTTTTTCATGTTTAGAGAGTCTGAAAAACACTTAAAGAGGACTCCACAAATTCCTTTTTCGTAAGTTAATCCGATGAGACTGAAAAAGTGATAATCTACCGCCCATCAAATGTTTTCTTCAAATACTTTTACGAGCGTGAAAAGAACAAGGTCGCTCGAAAATCTTTTCATTTTTATGGAGTGTGAAAAGAGCTTAAAGGATACTCCATAGGTGTCGTTTTTCGTGTTACCATCATGAATACAAAAAAAAAACAAAAGTATACTCGGCTATGTTCTCATTGATTTATGAGCATGAGAAAGAGCAAAAACTAAGCTCAAAGTTTTTCCTGAAAAACTCTAAAAGGATCTGTACAGACGACAAATGTAAAAAATAAAAACCAAAGGATGTATCCTTGTTCAAATTATACTCCTAGATTTCTCACCTACGAAAAAATCAAACACTTGTAACACCATTAGAAGTCTAGGGTTTAGGTGAAATACATAAAATAATATAAAAAATGAAATGGAAAAGTAAAAAGTTAATCCCGTGGCAGACTTGACATATGTCCGATAGGCCCACAATGCGAAGAACAACATCGTGTGCTAGGTTGTATTATGAATATTAATGAGAACTTTGTTGATTGCTTCAACTTGGCCATTGGCCTGTGGGTAATAGGGGGTTGAGTTTTCATGGCGAAGACCCAACTTTTCAGTAAGTTCATACATCCTGAATTTCCAAAAATGGCTACCGTGATTGGTAACGATAGCTTGAGGGATACCAAATCGAGTAATGATATGATTGAATACGAACAACGCTGTAGTTTTCCCGATGTTATCGAATGTAGGCATTGCCTTGGCCCATTTAGTGAAATAATCCAAAACTACAATGATGTATCCATGCCCCCAGACCAAGTGAGGGTTACATGTCATGAAGTCAATGCACCATTTGTAGAATGGACCAACGAAAACTACAGGATGTAAAGGAGCAGGATGAGATCTTATCTTGTTATTATAAGTTTGGCAAGCATGGCATTTCTGGACAACAATAATGCAATCCTTAAATAAAGAAGGCCAGAAATAACTCGCTCGTAAGATATTTTGGGCAGTGGCATACCCAGACATACAAACGCCACATGCTCCAGAGTGATAGTCATTCAAATATTTCTTAGCTTCGTCGTAAGTGAGACATCGTCGAAAATGGAGTCAATACCGTGGCAATAAAGGGTATCACCGAGAATGATGTATTGTCGAGCTTGATAGCGTATGCGACGATGATCTGTACTAGAGAGATCAGGCTACAAAGTTTGAGTCTGGAGATATATAATGATATCTCCGTACCATATGTCATCAAAACTGATCAGAAAAAGGGATTCATCAGGTATGGAGTCCTCGACCACATTCCTTGTCTCAGTGGAGGGAAGGTCACATATCAGTTCGGAGAAAACCAAAAATTTATTGGACTTAGTGCATTCGAATTCCAAGTTAAACTCCTGGAGAATCACTATCCATTTGGAGTACTTGACCCCTAGCAATTGTCACGTAAGGATATTCTGCATAGGGTTGCAATTGAAAATAACAGTGGTTTTGCGTAATAGGATATAATGACGAAAACGTTGGACAACTTGGCCAAGGCCAATTTCTCCACATGTAGGTATTTGGTCTCGGTAGTCGTAAGACTCCGGCTCAAATATTGTATGATATGTTCATCATGCGAATCATCCTCTTGGACTAAGACCATGGAAATGGTAGAGTCCGAAGCAACTAAGTAGAGGAAATAATCCTAGCTATAGTCAGGGGGAAACAATAAGGGTGTACGAGTTAAGGAAAGTTTCAAAGCTTCAAAGGCTTTGTTCGCAGTATCGTCCCATACAAAATCATAACATTTCTTAAGTAACCGAGTGAATCCTTTCATAAGTTCATTGTAATTTGGGATGAAACAACGTAAAAAATTTTCCTTCCCTTGCAAACTTTGGAGCTGGCGTAAAGTTGAAGGAGGAGGTAGATTAAGGATAGCCTCTACCTTAAAGGGGTATACTTGGATCCCGTTTATCGAAACAATAAAACCAAGTAGTCGACCAGACTCCACACAAAAGACATTTGTGTGGGTTTAAGCGGATACGATAATAACGACAACGTACGAAAATGGGCGTCAAATGCGTCTGGTGATCTTGGCAACAAATGGAATGTGCCAGTAGATCATCGAGATAAGGTTGTACAATGTGCTTAATATCATGGAAAGCATAATACATTGCTGAAAAGTCGCACTAGTTTTCTTGAGACCAAAGGGTAATTTTTGGTAAGCAAAGGTCCCCCAAGGGAAAATAAAAGTGGTCTTGTGTTGGTCTGTGGGTAAGATGTTAATTTGATTATAGTCAGAGAAACCATCCATCAAAGAGAAGATTTCACTGCCGAAACAATCGTCGATGATCTGGTCAACGAAGGGGGTTGGGTAATTGTCATTAGGACAAGCCTTATTTATGTCCCTATAACCTACATAGACGTGGATGATACCTTGTTTATTATTCACCAGAACGAGATTGGATACCTAATCAGTCAACACCACGGGATAAATAGAGCCGACTTTAAGAAGTTTTTCAACTTCAAGCTTGATAGAAGCAACTTTACGTGGGTGCACTGGGCGAAGTCTCTGTTGAATGGGTTTAGTGTCTGGGTATGTATTAATCTCATGTACAACGATATCAAGATCGATACCTGGCATCTCTTCGTAACTCTAGGTGAAAATGTCGCAGAATTCTTGGAAAAGGGATTTATATTCGTGGACTTCATCGGTAGAACATGAGGCTCCAATATGAAGATTCTCCATGACTCCGGGTTTAATAGATATGTCGAGAGGAATGGTAGGTGAAATGTTTCTCAATTTCCCTTCGTAGAAAACATCATGTGATGACTCGAGAACTGAGGAAATAACCACAATGGTCAACGAAGTCAAAATCCGCTGGTAACTCTCTAGGGTGTCGCGTTATAGGAAGAGAATGGATCGATGATATCCGTGGTCCTAGGGGGTGTCTTCCATAGACATGACCGACATGATGTTGGAATAGGGGCAGACCCAGGGTTCAATGATTCAACAACGCACCAACAAAACCCTAACTACCGACCCTTTCGGCAACACCTACGAAGCAGATGAAGTATCACCCAAGGTAGAGGCAGGGGGGTTGCAGGAATTAGGTGTCTACAACCAAGCTAGGACACAGATATGCGATTAAAACACTTAACAAAGTTCTTATCCAATAACATGCATTAGTTCTTAAACCTTATTCACATCGTAGGTTAAACCCTTATTACAGATTGACGCAGTAATAATAAAGATTAAGCACATCCAATCATTTAGCACATAACATCAACTCAGATCTAACATTCATCATACATAAGCACTAAGAATCAATAGATATATCTATCATACATCAATATCAGTGCACTAAACAGATAAATACATAAACAACATAAACATTCCTGTGCAAAGCACATCAACATAGGATATACGTGGTTCACCCTAGTTTGGGGCTACATCCACCAACTCTTCTTCTTCTTATTTATTAGTCTTCAAGATTTCTACATTCCTCAACTCCTGTGCACAAAGCCACAGAGCACAACTCCGCAGAGGATAGGATATCTATGTGCAACCTTCCAGATCCTCCTTCCCCAAAATCAGGTCAAGGTATAGAGCAAACTCCCTACTAGCACAAATCCTCTTACACAATCTGTGCACAAAGCAACTTACATTCTCTTGCACTAAGCTGATCACAAGTAACTAGTAACTTGTAACTTCCTCTTACATCACTTAGCTATCTGTTTATACATTTACAATGAGGCCTAAACATGGGTAAACCCATGGGCCGACATCCTATACCCATTAAATAAACCCTAATAACCCAAAAATCTCGCAAAACGAGTGAGATCTAGCAATCTTAGCTCCACCAGGACGCTCTGTCTTCGACCAGCTTGTCGAAGTCCCAAAAATGGTCAAACACGACCAATGTTCTCCCAAAAACTAGTCGAGGGCACACACATTATCATCTCATCAGTAGAAAAGATCGCATGAAACAAATCAGGAGATGAATCACAGAGAGGAGGGGAAGGGGTTGCCGATTGAATAACTTGGTAAGTGGATTTGACCGGACTTAAAGGCATCTTGTTTCCATAACGAGAGTAATCACCAGGGCTAGGAACCACTCATGGGTCGTATGACTCAGGGGATTCATGAACATTGGTGGATATCATGTTAATAGAGGCAACAAAAGGAGGGGGGATATCGGGTGGTGGGATTTAAAATTTACCCATAAAATTTTAATCTTTAAATAGACCCACGTCGACATTCTCGTAACCAGGAGATGTCTTCGAAATGAATGGAATGTTGCTAGTACAGGAATTAGAATTAAAAAAGGCTAGTTGGTCAACAATAACGACTTTTCCTTGGTGGGGGAAACGTACCACATGAAAAAGGGTAGACACAACTGCACACATGGAATCAATCCAGCTACGACTAGGTAAAAGATTATAATCAAGAGGTGCATCGAAGACCTCAACCTCAACATTGGTCGATTTTCCTTTCAACGTAATAGACAATGACGTAAGAACACCATAGGGTTTAAATCCTGTACCATTGAAAGCCTTAAGTGTATTGTGTGATTCGGTAAGGGTAGGTGAGCCAATGGATTTCCAACAAGTGACAGACATGACACAAGTCGAGTCTCCTTCGTCAGTAATAGTTCTACAGATGTTCTTGTTTTCAAAAAAAACTTGGATCTAGAATGCTAATTGAGGAGGAAGACTTGGAATGTGATATTCCAAGTCAAATATTATGATATTAGTATCCGTTTGATCAATTCCACCGATGGCCTTTAACAGTGCCTTCCATTGAGCTGGGAAACTTTGAAGGACTTCAAGAGCTGACATCGCAGAGGGTGCTTGCACAAGATCTTCTACAATGCTGTAGTTTTGTGCAACACATGCGTGAGGGTTAAATGCAGAATTTAGAAAAATGCCCTTGGGAGGAGGGTGAAGGACTATATCGATACCCGGTTGTTCAATATGAAGAGGACCATTGGGAGGTGAAGTTGGGGGAGAAGGTTGAACCAACGAAGGTGGTATATCATCAAATTTCTCTTTTAACGGAGAGTAATCCTTGGATCGAGTTGTGACTACAAATTCATTCTTTTTAGAGTCACCAGTACACATAAGAACATATGATGAAGTAGAAGGGGTAGCTTGGTCATGAATGACTAGTTGGGCTTGTTGTTGAGAAGGGAAAGGTTGGGACAAAATGAAAGGTGTAGGCGGTTTCCCGGTTCCTCGGAGGAACTTAGTAACCTCGACATGTCTTAGACAATCTTTCATGTAATGACCGTCACCACAGATAAGCCAGGGGTAACAAGGCTTACGTTTGTCTTCCTCATTAGCGGTTTGTGTTATGGATTTATTAGATTGTGGATTATTATTCTTGCACTCCTTATTCTTACCCTTTCCTTTCTTTTTATTTGGATTTCTCTCGGTAGGTGTGGATTGAACAAAATTAACTTCAACAGTCTTACCGGTGGAAGGAGTAGGAGTAAGAGTACTTTGTGCATTGGAATTATTAGATTTGGGATTGGTGTGACTGGAAGGTGACGACTGGGTCTCAGCGTGGAAGGTACCAATCCCACCATCAATAGCATGAGAGGCTGTTGGAGGTTTTGTGGAAGAATGAGGAGCATCATGAATCAAATCGTAAAGTGTTCCTATTTGCGAATAAACGAGATCGAGATATTGAGCACAACTAATCGCCTTCTCTTCAGTGACAACACCTCCCATGGAGACATCATGAGCAATGGGTCCAATGAGTGATTTGGTAAACCACTCAGCTAATAGTTGATCGGGAAAAGGAACTTTGATTAAACGTCTTCTCCTCCTCCACTCATGGATGTGATTAGAAATATGAGTGGACGAGGATTGCTTGAAAGAACTCAAAATTTCGGTTCCTGTCTCGTATCAAATTAGCAACTGGTAATGTGTCAGAAAGGCCATGGCTAGGGTGTTAAAGTCATTGAAGAAACCTCAAGGTAACTCGATGTACCATTTTTCTACCGAACCCGTGAGAGTTCGTTGGAAAAGTCAAAGTCTGATGGAGTCATCCATCAAGGAGTTGGATGAACACCACAGATGAAAAGTCATAACATGATTATTAGGATATTCTCTTGCTCGACCGTCAAATTTAGGAATGTGAGACGGTAACTTGGCCGGTATGACGGGCCAATGATGAGAATGTAAGATAGGATCATTCATAATCCTAGATAGATCAGGTAAATCTAAAGTGGTCAGGAAAGGCAACAATCAGTTCACTTGTGGAAACCAGTAGTTTTGAGGAGGACGTCCCGTAGGTATACCAGTAGGACCATAAGCAATATGAAAATAATTAGATAGTCCTGACAGACTCAATTGTGGAGGGTTTTGGGACATATAGCCTGCAAGGTTGGGTTGGGTAGAGGGGTTCCCGTGGTAAGGGGCAATAGACTGAATGCCCTGACCCCAAGTGGGATTCAAGGAACCTGGATACAGTTTTTTAGAGAAAGATTTGCCTCACCCTATGCAATATTGTAGAGAGGGCCCTATTCCATTTCACTATGCAGACTTGTTTTCCCTGTTACTAAAATCCAGAGGAAAAAATATTAATTTTTCCACTTGTACGCATATTTCACCCTATACAACAAGCATATATGCAGGCTGCTCCACTACAACCCACGTACATCGGGATTTATGCCAGAAAATCAAAATTAAATGTCAAGTTTCCATGTCATGACACGAGATCTATGATCCTTGGCCTTCCATATACTGGAAATGCTCTGAATCGACCCTTCAGTTGCATTTTGAAGGATATAAAGAAGCCAATTCCGAGTTGTGGAAAAGGAGAAATAATTCAACTTTGAGAGAAAAGTTACTCTGGAGAAATTATTTACTTCATATTGAGTTTGCATCCCTTTGTCCTTTAAGTCTGAACAAAGTGTTCAACCCCCAATCTCTTCCCTTATTTGATGGAGAACCTCATTATCTCCCTTATATGAGCTTGCCTTTGGAGGAGGATTGAAGTGGTGGAGGCCCAGCTGAAAGGAACTTAGTTTCTTGGTTCTGAACCGTGCCGACACAGAAGTCTGTAAAATTTTCACTTCTGTTGATCAGTTATTAGTAGAAATACTCTCTTCCCGTCCAATTGATGTCTTGCAAATATATGAATTATTATCCATGGGCATATTTGTCATGTATATTGATGGATTATGCTATCTAATGTGCTAGCCTTTTATATTGCCACCATATTTTTTTTTTCTCTTGTTTGTTAAGAACTTGTTGCAGGTTTATAGCTTTGGGTCGAAGTGCTCAATGATGGACATCATCGAACATCTAGAAGAGGTAGGCCTCTTTATTATCTCCCTTGCACATTGGTTTATATAGCATATTGTTGGAATAAAGTTGATTTCTACAGTCATTTCCGTCTGTTGTGGTTCACCCTAGCCATAGAGAGATTTTCCTCGTAACAGAATTGGCGACTCCACTGAGGATGAATCTTATTTCTTAGGGTTTGAAGTACTTTTCTCCTTAGATTGCTCTCATTTCTATTGTGGTTCTTGTCGTATCATTGCTTGACAGTTCCTGTTCACTCTGGGTATGAGTTTTCAACTTTTCTCCCTTGCCTGGCCTTGTTTCAAAGCATATACGCGCCTTTTTCCTTGACAGTCACGTATACACGCAGGTTGTATCACTGCAAGCTGGGTATATACACTCTATCTGCCCAAACAATTGCGTACACCTTTTTTCCTTGCATGTTTGCTTGGTTTGGTGTTTGCTGGGTGGGATTTGATGCTTGTTGAGCCTTCTTGGGTCTCTATAGTGCCTGTTGAGTGCTTGTGTGATGACATGAAAACCTCTTTTGGTTAAATTTTTGGGCGAAGTCTTTCTCTTCATCTTTTCATTTTTATTGTCCTTGTACATTGGGCTGGGTGTTTTGTTGCTTGATATCCTTCTTGAGTTATCTCCTTTCTATACACAGTAGGGCTATATATCAAGTTACTTTTCAGTCCATGCATTTTCAGTTTCGATATATTGAAAATACAAAAAAAATAGGTATTTTTCATTGCTTGGCATTTTTGTCTTTTGAGTTTTTATCATTAACTTAGTGCATATAGTGAAAGATTGCATTTTTACTTCTGAATTGCAGAGTTGAATTTGAAAATTGCATCGTTTTTAGAAGCATATCATTCATTAAAAATTAAAGTTAAGACTTTGCATTGTTTTCTTGCAGAGTCGTAACACCATGAGTTTCACTACCATACCTTTTTGAGTAATCACGGCCATTAAAATCAACACTATAATTTAAAATTTATTAGTAACGATTTTATTTTCTAGGGTGCACAAACTAGCCTAGGATTTAGTGCCTTGGAATAGGATTTTGTGAGTAAACTTCTCCAAGGAAATTAAATCAACATATGTGTCTGAGTCAGGGAGTGGAGAAATCCATTGCATAATTGGTAAGATTAGGAGGCTCCACTCACATTGGAGTTAATCACGAGGTCGCACGAAGTTTGTTGAAGGGATAACCCCCCGATACCTTCCTAGCGTCAGAGAGATTTCTGGGGATCTATTCRTATTTGGGGATATTGTTAGTGCCCTTACCTCTGTGAGAGGCAGTGCTTTCAAGGTTTCAGGCTTTTCTACCCTGCCCATATGGTGGACCTGACTTACGACTRCTCRCCTGTAYATCGATTATACTGTGGTTTATTAGTTGCTTGACTTAGGTGTCTCATTGGCTACTTGCAGGGGTATTCTGTAGGTACCCTGGGTCAGATAAGTGTTAGACAACACACAACCTTTATGGAGGATTACCTCTTTGGGGGAATATGATCGACTAGTTGTTAATCCCACGAGGGCCCTTATAACTGATTTTGTTACCTCTGATATTTAGCAGGGATTCTCAGGCCCCTCTTGGGAGAGACATACCTTCTTTAGGGAGGGAGGCCACTCAACCACTTTACCCCATTTTCATGCATATTGGTCATTTGACTTTTGGTGTGCTCTTTGATTACTAGTTGGCCTTAGGATACATTTTTTTATCTTTATAGTATTAAGTCATCGTGGAGTCAGACCAACCTCCCCGTTGGTCTCGTTGCTTGTTACAATTACCACCAAATTTTGTGTCCTTGCCTTCTAAAAGGCGTAGAGTTATTATACGTGGTACACACATCCACCGTTCAGACTTGTGATTCTACAAGGATGAGTACTGAACCTGGTCTTCAGAATTCCGGGAGCCCTTCGACTCCCATACACACTATAGTTAATGGCACCCCTTCGACTCTTGCGACCTCTATGGTCGTAGTGCCAGAGGTACCTATCATTACTATGGCCCGACCTATAGTTAATGCTCAAGCTACCTCCTCGAACCCCTTTGGGTGTCTTGGCCACTCACCAGGCTACGATGCTTAGTCCATCCCTATAGCTTGTAGTCCATTTTCTTATGGTATGCCTAACTTCACTTCACAACTTTCGAACTTCATCCCAACTGCTGGCCCTAATGCTAGCATTGGGCTTGGGGGAAGTACACCTCCCTACACTCCTTTTTCATTTGGTGGATCTCAAATCCCTCAAATGACTCCTAATATGGGAGGTATCCCTACTTTTAACCCTAGGTCCAATCCTCCTACTTCTGGGTCGAACAATCAACTTGGCAGACAAGATTTGGCTCAAGTTCTATCCTAAAACCCCACCTCCTCAGTGCAGATTTAGACGAATACATTTGGCATGAAGAATCTGCCTTTATCCTCTAGTTTCCAACCCAGAGGAGGTCGATTTCACACTTTGGGCAACCCCCAACCTGGATCTAATCTGGATGGGGGAAATTTCTATAACCCTCAACAGAACATTCCAACTGGAATGATTCCCAACCAACCTTATATGAATCATCCCAGAGGAGGGCCTTATAATGCCAGACAAGGCCATAGTGTTTACCAGAACCCTGGATGGCTTGCAAATCTGCAAGCACAATATTTCCCGAGAGGTTGGGGCCAGATGTCGCAACTCCATCTCCCTTTTCTGGCCACACTTAAACTTCCATATTTGGCTAAGTTAATGGACGACCTTGTGAGTCATGATCTTACATGACCCTTGGTCCCCACCAAACTTCCTTCAGACATCCCGAAGTTTGAGGGTAAGAATGGAGAGGATCCTGGTGATCACGTCACTACCTTTCACCTTTGGTGCTCATCAATCTCCCTTAATGACGATTCTATTCATTTGAGATTATTTCAACGTACCCTCATCGGAGTTGTTGTGAAATGGTATATTGAGCTACCCAAAGGGGCATATGGGACTTTTAGTCAGTTGGTGATGGTCTTTCTTAACCACTTCCAGTTTCCCATCCGTTATTATGATGGCTTAGAATTGTTGTCAACTTTACGCTAGGATACTGCCACTCATATCTCAGACCATATCTAGGAGTGGCGTAGATGAAAGAGGTTGATTAAGACCCCTATACCCCAAGCCTTTATTTCAGAATGGTTTCTTAAGTCTTGCACCCTCCTATCTCGAAGGAGGTTGCTACTTTTGGGGTTACCACTGAGGAAGAAGTAATATTTAGGGCCCAACAATTAGATTTTATATACACTCAGTATGGGATGTTATACCACCTTCTTCCCGACGCACCATGGTATAATTATGACCCTAGGAAAAAGCCAGGACCTCATGTCGATGGAATTGTAGGTTCCGCCAATGTAAATTCTGTAGACTCAGTGAAAAACCAGTTGAAAGAGTTGTCTTAATCCAGTCTGCAGGAGGACCAACCTCGTCTGTGTCTTCCAATCCCACTTAGTCGATGGATGTACACTCCGTGCAATCGTTGGCCAACCTGAATGGTAACCAAAAACCAGGAGGGAATAAGAAGAAAGGACGTAATAACCATAAGGGTGGGAAAAATGGTAATAAACCCAAGGACAATAATAATAATGAGAAGACAAGTAGTAATGCTGGAGAGGGAAAATGAGAAAGATGTAAGGTGAAGTTTCCCTGTAATCTTTGCATAGATGATCACCTTACCCATTTGTGCCCCAAACTTGTAGAAGCTGAGAGGCTATTAGCTCAATCACCCGTCGTGCTGACGAATCCATTCCCACATAATCAACACTTAGCCTCAAGCTTCTCAAACGCTGAAAATGCGGCTTGTGGAGGTCAAAACCAACAGTCGCAAGATTTCGACCGTTTATGTATCAATATGGTTGATGCGAAAATCAATGTAGCCACTCGATCTCGAGACTATAGTTATAAACAAACTATTCCTTGTCTAGAATATCCTCCTCCTTCTCTGGAGATGACTTTACGGATTGAGAAACCAGATCCACTACATCGTATTTCGAAAGGAGTACTTAAGCACTCGACCCATAATCCAAATGCTAGAGCTGCCCATAACTACTGTATTTTGAGGACCTGGGTCAAACCCCTTGTGTGATGTCAGTTTTGGAGGTACTCCAGATGTGTCCTTCATAGAGGAATGCCGTACTCTCTTCTTTAGGAGCTCTAGAACCCAATATCTCAAAGGTTATCAAGTTTGACGTCATGGATGTTAAGCCTCACTTGCCTTACCATGTGGATTTCCAAATCCATGTGGAGTATTCAAAGTATACCATCAAACGTGTGGTTGTTGATGAAGGCGCTGCTATGTGTGTGATGTCCCTGACCTGTTGGAAAGATATCGGTTCTGCGACTCTTTCCAAGTCACTGAACATGTTGACTGCTTTCGATGGTCATTCCTTCCACCCTCCCGATATTCTCCCTGCCTTTTCGGTCCAGTTAGGTGGGAAGACGGTAGAGGTGGAAGTAGAGGTAGTTGATGCGCCTTTTGATTATAACCTCTTAGTAGGTCGCAATTGGACTTATGCTATGATCGCCATCGTGTCGTCCGTATTCCATACTCTTTGTTTTCCTCATGAAGGGAATATTGTGACGATCGATCAGTTATCCTTTGTGTGCTCTAGTACTAATGCATCTCTTGGACGGTTGATCCCTATGATTGACAATTCTTAGCTGACAACTGAGAATATCAGTGTCATAATGTATTCTTCACTTATGGGTACTTTCAAATTCTCGACACCAAACCATCATGTTTATTCCATGTCCAGTAGGCCCGTCTCGACTGAGAGGTCCATTCCTTTCCGCACATCTTATTTTAATGATCCGTGGACCCTACCTTCCCCGACTTAGTATTTTGAAGGTCAGTCACATGATGGGATGGCCATGCCACTATCGGCAATGGATATTGCGTATCAAGTTGTTCTCGACTCTTTCGTCAATCCCGATCCTGTTCCCTCACCGAAAAATGAGGAGGATCTCATGTCTAGGCCCATGTGGGCCACTTCATTGTCTTGTTCACATGATTTCCTTGATGGGACTTTTCCCTCAGATGAAGCCATCATCAAAGCCATGCATGGTTCTGACAAACCTTGGGATGACATGCATCACCGCTCTTATTTTCTTCCAAAGCTTGAAAGAATCAAACAAGACAACTTTCGATCTACTTTGAGTGAGGTATTTGGTCACACCATAGTTCCTCTTGATACAAACAAAACTTGTGCTGAAGGAAATATGGCAAACATTTCTCCTACCGTCATGATCGACATCTCTTGTACCCCTGGTAAGGTTGAAAATGTAAATATCGGTGTGGATTGTTTGCTAGAAGAAATCCTGATCTACACTGAGCTCTTCAAGGAATTTCGAGACATATTTGCTTGGTCCTATGAAGATATGGCAGGGACCGAGCCTCGTATTTTCGAACATGAGATTATTACTTATCCAGATGCTAAACCTGTTTGACAATTCCTTAGAGCTGTCAACCCTCGAAAGGCCCCTGTTATTAAGACAGAGGTGGAGAAGCTACTTAATGCTGGCTTCATCTACCTGGTTCCCTTGACCAAATGGATATCCAACCTTGTTCTTGTAGATAAGAAGCAAGGAACCATCCGCGTATGTATGGATTTCCGTGACCTAAATAAGGCTTGTCCGAAAGACAACTTTCCCACACCTTTTATCCATCAGATTCTCGACGAGTGTGCGGGAAGCAAAGTATTTTCTTTTATGGACGGATTTTCAGAATATAATCAAATTCAAATTAAACCCGAGGATCAACACAAGACGCCATTTATTTGTCCTTGGGGTACTTTTGCATACCGGAATATGCCTTTCGACCTTAAAAATGCCGGAGCAACCTTTCAATGTGCCATGAATTTCTCTTTTAACGATCTTAATCACATAGTCAAATCTTACCTTGATGATCGTGCTGCTCACTCACAAGAGAGTGTATCACGTTACTCACCTTCGACTTGTTTTTGAAAGATGTCGTTACTATAGAATCCAGTTGAATCCTCACAAGTGCATCTTTTGCGTTAAGTGTGGTAATATTTTAGGTTTTCTAGTTTCTGAGACTCGTATCATGGTAGATCCACTTAAGGTTTAGGCAATACTGCGGTTACCTCCCCTACGCACGATTAAACAACTTGAGGTTTTACAGGGGAAAGGTAACTTTCTTCGTAGGTTTATAGTGAACTATGCCACTATCACTAAAGGTTTCATGCGTCTTTTAAAGAAGGACACCCCTTTTATCTAGGATGAGTGAGCCAAGGAGTCCTTCAATGATTTGAAGAAATATTTGGTGTCGGTGCCTCTGTTAAAGCCTCATGACTACAATAGAGATTACTTGCTTTATATCGCTCTGAATATACGATTGGTATGGTTCTGGTTCAGGAGGATGAAGAGCTCCGTGAGCACGTCATCTACTATCTCAGTCGAACTTTACTCGATCCTGAACTTAATTACACTCACGTTGAAAAGATAGCTTTGGCTGCTGTGCATGCAATCCAATGTTTACATCATTATATATTACTTTGCAAGACTACGGTGGTTGCTGAAGTTAATCCATTTCAATATGTCCTTACCCGACGTATCATAGGGGGACAATATAATAAATGGATTGTCATTTTACAAGAGTTTGATCTCGATATCGCTTGTGCAAAATCCAAGAAATCCCTAGTCTTTGCGGAGTTGATATATTATTTTCCACGATTAGATGAGGACATTATCCATGTTGATTTGTTTGCGGACGAACACATTTTTCTTGTCTCATTGTCTGACCCCTGGTATGGAGACATCATTCTCTATCTTCAGACCTTGAAGTTCCCTTAGCATCTCTGACGAGATGACCGACAACGTATAAGATACCAAGCTAAGAAATATACTATCGTTGGTGACACTTTGTATCGCCGAGGAATAAACGATATCTTGCATCATTTTTTAACTCACGGAGAAGATGATCCTGTTCTGAATGATTGCCACAATGGGGCTTGTGGTGGTCATCTATCCGGGTTTGTGACAACCCAAAAAATCTTGCAAGCCAGTTATTTCTGGCCTATGATCTTTAAATATTGCATTGAAGTGGTTAAGAAGTGTCACCCCTGCCAGGTGTTCACTCGGAAAATGCGCTCGCATCCAACCCCTCTTCATCCAATCATCACCGTTGGTCCCTTCACCAAGTGGGGGGTGGAATTCGTCGATTGCAACCCAACTTCGGCTGAGGGGAATCAACATGTTATCATGGCCGTCGACTACTTTACTAAGTGGGCTAAGGCCATGCCTACAGTTAAATTTGATGGGAAGACTGGAGCCTTCTTTGTATTCAATCAGATTATCACCTGGTTCGGTATCCCGAGTGAGATTGTCATTGACCATGGCAATCACTTTCAGAATGAGATGATGGAAGAACTAGTAGCTAAGCTGGGGTTTAGACATGGTCATTCTTCTCCCTATTATCCCCATAAAAATGGACAAGTAGAGGCCGTCAACAAGTCTCTGAAGACCATTTTGCAAAAAACAGTCAGTCAGAGTAAATTCGACTGGCACATCATTCTATATCCTGCACTCTAGGCATACCGAACCTTGGTCAAGAGTGCCACCGGTTTTTCCCCTTTTCAATTAGTACATGATGTGGAGTTGATTTTTCCTATTGAATGTGAAATCCCTTCTCTTAAGTTGGCAGTCGCGCTCCTACCTAACACTTCCGATCTCGAGCGACGCCTTGTACACCTAGAGAGTCTCGATGAGCAATGTCGAGACGCCTCTACGACTATCGAGGCGAACAAATGATGTGTCAAGGTCCAGTACGATAAGTTTGTCTATCCTTGATTGTACGTCGAGGGTGACTTTGTCCTCTTATATGATCAAGCCAAAGAACGACTGGGCACATACAAGTTTAAGCCCATGTGGCATGGTCCTTACATTGTGTGACGTGTTCTAGAAAAAGGAGCCTATGAGTTAGAATATTATGAAGGGAATAAGTTGGCCGAGCCCAGAAATGGGCTCTACTTGAAAAGATGTTATGCTTGAGCCCCAGGCTTGGGAGGAACTTTTTGTATACTAATGTAATTTAGTGTATATATCTCTTTTCTTTTTCATCTTCGGGTTGCATATCGAGTTTTCACTTGGTTGAAAGATGTCAACGGAGTCGTCGATCTACTTAGGATTCACAGACAGGGCCAGTCGTCACACATAGAACTTGGCTTCCACCGCTTGGGTGGTTTACTCACCCAAGGGTCTACTGGTGTCTTCAGGTGGTGTATGCCTAGAGCCGTCCATGAATAATGTGGAAAAATACAACACCATTATAGAACTTTTGCATGATGCGATATCACATGGCATTCATTCATTATAAGTTCTCCTGGATTCCTAGTTAGTAGTACGTTAGTTGAATGGCTGTTATCGTGTGCGTAATCCTACTTTAATCTGATGATTCCTATGAGTACGTCTTTTAGAACGACAATTTAATTTTATTACATACTATCATATTCCTAGGAGTTCTAATCATGTATCCAATTCTTATGCTAACTTTGTTTTAGATTGGCATTTGTCACATAATTAAAAGCAAAAAAAACCATCTAATCAATGTACACATTGTAAAATATAAGTAAAGCCAAAGATCCATTTTTATATATTTCAAAAAAATATGGTGTTTATAGTACAAAATGGGTTAACACCCTCAATACACATATACAACTGGTATTACAATATCCCATGCCATCTACTCCTGTGGTGCTGGATGTGTGTTATGGTAGCAAACCACGACATTTGTGAGAGGCCAAAAGAGTCGTACCCATTCCCTGGGTACACCAACCACCTGTCGCTGCATGGCTTCAGGCAAATCCTCTACCTGAACCATGGGTATCCTGTGAGTCAAACATGATAGGTTGCCCTACATGTTTTTTAGGACCCTCTCAGCTTCTCCTCCCACCGCCTCATCTCCCTGGTTCCTTCGTCGATGTCAAGGGAAACCCTCTGGACATCGCGGACCCACATCTGCGACACATAAATGTCTAGTTAATACTTAAGCACCATCCAAAAATATTTTTGTCCTAATTATACAAAAATACAAAATAATAAAATATGTAAAAACATTTTGACATACCTATGTCACCGTAGGCGAACCCTGGTGGGAGTGGTATGTATGGATCTCCTCTGAAGTCGATCCGCTCGTAGGGATAGTCATCCAGAGCATTGACCTATCGCCACCACCAGTAGAAGAATTCCTTGTTGTAGGGTGTTCGAACCCTACCTCCCCTCTACCGCCTCATCACCTCGATCCACCGTGCCATGGCTGGATCACGAGGTCCCCTAGGAAGAATCTCAACTCTAGGTCCCAAACCTAGAACCCGCTCGAAAAAGAAACTACACAAGATGGAGGCAAATCCAAAATTTATTTTACCCCCATGTTTGCACTCTATCAACTGGCTCTTCATATTCTCTAGTAGTGAGGTACACCAGTCATACACTGTGGGTATTTCACACTGCACTGCATAGAACATGAGCGACCTCAATTCCTGGTGAAATGAGGCCGAACCTGTGATCCTGTTCAATACCAAGACAACGATCTTCAAACTAAGGTTGTTTATTGCCCAGATAGGGACATGACTCCCTACCTTAGGAGTCCTTTCTACATAGTGGGCGTCGATATATTCCTCTATCTTAATCCCGATACCTGCTCCCCGTGATTTGAGGTTTACAACCTCCCCCCGACGTGATAGACCAGTCAAAAAATGGATGTCCTCTACTTCAATTCTCAATGGTTGCCCATCGATATTGAAGCTCTCACTCTCAGGGTCCTAGTAACCCACCAACATATCCAAAAGCCTCACCTGGGCTCTCATTCATTTGAGCACCCAAAAATTGTACACAACACATCTTTTTAAGGCCATTTGGGCCCCTAGATATTGATCTACGGTAGCATCGACCTCCTCATGTTCTCTCTCTCTCCATTTAAGAACCATCCTTTCAAAGACAAATAAAATTTTGAGTTAGAACCCTTGAATTTTCTCATTTGAGTGCATGTACGCGACCTCCTTTGCATACAATTGTGTGTAGGGCTCAATATATGCCCCCTGTAGTTCACACAGGAGCGTATACCTCATCGTATATTCGACCTAACCAAATCTAGCCCGCGTACACCAAAATCTACACTTTGCACCCTAAATAACTAAAAAATTTAAGACCTAATTCAAAATTTTAATCCACTGAATTTGAAGAGGAAGATAACACTAATTACCTGATCCAGACAGCTCGTGATTTTGTTTCCTGATGCTCCTGCAATCGTCGTTTGAATCTCGGAGGTATTCTGGTCCAATTTTCACTATTTGGGTAAAAAATCAAAATGGTATAGTAATTTTTGATTTTGTTAGTATTTATAAATTATTTTTTCCCACTTTCTATAGTTTTAAGCCATTTTTTCAGCTAATGGACTAATACAAAAGTGGATTGTTAGGCTCCAATCTACTGATGTAAATTAGAGTGCAAATGGTTGTCAATCCAGTGTTTGTAAGACTTAGAGGCACATACAAAATATATGGATTTAGAGATAACTTTTATTCTTCCAATGGGAATAAACCAAAACCTATTCTAAGATCTGAATATGGAGGAGATGCTAAGCTTATGTTCATAAGTCCTTTTCATAGATCTCATGACAGTAATCAACAAATGTTTCCTAAAGGGCATTTGATCAACAGTAAACATTCAAAGAGACATTCAAAAACTAGCTCAGAGGCTTGTCAATGCTAGAAAGACAAAAATCTTATTCAAGAGATGCATTCATTGTTTTCTTTCATTCATTAGCAATATTCACCAATTCTTGTTAAATAAAAAGTACTGAAAGCGTAAATAACTCAAAAAGCATTCATGATCATCCTAATGCTTGAAAGCAAACCACACATTG
>ML795062.1:99227-114222 GCA_009831015.1 Picea engelmannii | reverse complement strand
TAAATTTAATGGAGAAATTAGAAGTGGGTTAACCCTAAAATAAAGAAAGCGGGGCCAAGTGACCTAGAAGATGTTTTTAAGGAAGCTACTTGGAGAGTATAAATAAGAGGCAAGGCTCTCTCATTTTAATAACACTTGAGAATATTGAATATCTATAGGTGTTTGAGGTAACAAAGGATATATAAGCTTAAATTCCGAGGGAAGGTGAAGAAAAGAAGGCCGAAATGCAAGGACAGATAAATTCTTTTGATGGTGCTTTCTAAGGTATGTTATTTACAGGTCATCTCACCATTTTCGCTATAACTTGTTTTCTATAATTATTAAGACCGTGAAATTGCTATGACATTGAGAAAACATATCCAAGCATCTGTGGTAAAAAATTCATCTTGTGGGTCATTGTATTTTTGGAGTTACACTCCGTGGAAAATAGGGTTTGTGGCTAGTCCTGAAACTAGTCAAAAACATGTGTTTCGGGTAAAAATGTCATAAATTCTTCATAACATATCCAAATTCAGTGAAACCAAATGTGTTGGTTAGGGTACAGTCTGCAGTATTTTCTGTAATAGTTTCAAATAAATTCAACAAATATTCCGTGTGGGGCACGCTCTACAAGGTTGCTCTCTGGAATAAACCATAATTCAACAAGGCATGCCATTTATGCTATAAATCCTTTTCTGAGAGGTTCCAAGTAGTGACACCTGGAGGAATTTCATAAACACACTGAAGAACATTGTGTATCAGTTTAAGATATTTATACATTACAAGTACAAAGTTATGATTACTTCAAGTTAGGGTTGTTGACTAATCCAAAACTAGGCATGTGAGACTAAAGAAAAGTTTGATGAACATGCTAGTCTCTTGTTTTTGAAGTTAAGGAAGGTTTGTAGGAATGTGATCATATACACCAGGTCTATTACAGAGCTACAAATCATATTTGGATGATGAATTTTATGAGGGATTTTGGTTGAGGTACATGTTGAGTACATGGTTGAGACAAGTAGTTGATGAGTTGGCAAATACATGAGGTGTATAGTTGATGATGTTGGTACATATTGATGAGTCATAGTTGATAAGTAGTTGACACATGATTGGTACATATTTGGTACATGGTTGGATGCACTTGTTTATGGTACATGTTGATTACAGGTTATTTGGTACAGGTTGGTGCATGGTTGATGCACTTGTTTATGGTGCAAGTTGATTACAGGTTGAGGTACAAGTTGATGCTTGGTTCAAGTTTATTGGTATAGGTTTACAACGGTATATCTCACAGTGATAGGTTGACAGTGGTTCCATCATTCTACTTCTACTTCAGGGTGGTAGGACGGGGCAAGGACAAGTGGTTGTAGCCACCTTCCGGTTGTAGCTGAAGAACATAGGGGGTTGTAGCCTCCTTCTGGTTGTAGCCAAAGAATTGGGGAGTTGGAGCTTCCCCCAGGTTGTAGCTTGAGAAACTAGGGGGTTGGAGTCTCCTTCCAGTTGCATCCGGAAAACAAAGGAAGTTGGTGCTTCCAATGAATGTAATTATTCAAGACATATAAGAAAAATCATTCCGTGATTTTCTCCCGATTTGGGTTTCCACGTAAAACACTGGTGTACTGTGTATGTGTATGTTTGTTCATTTTTTCATTGCTTATTTACTCTACAATTATTGGATGATAATGCTTCATTGATATAACACTTGGATTATATGGTTAAAAAGGATTAAATTTCTCTATTACTGATTTACCCCCCCAAGTAATCCAACAATATGTTCATTACCCAACATATAGGATAGGTATCCATTTTGTTATGCATTTTCGCATTATTCTATAACTGTCACTTTTTACGCCCTAGGTATGAACCCATTTGTTGCGACACAAAACCCTCCATCTGCTATAAAGTTGTGTCATTTTCAAGTGGTAGAGACTTACCGAACATGGGTTCCCTAGTTATATCCCCTACTGCATTTGGTGCCCATGCAAAGATATTTTGAATAGGACCGGGAGTCCCTCACAACTCGTACTTGAATTTGTGTCGAGCCTCATTTCTCATTCATAAATATGCAACCTTGTACCTTGTGGACTCCCAAACGAGTTTAATTTAAGCTCTTTTCCGACTCATATAAAAAGGGAAAATATTTCCGAGTGATTTGTCCCTTTCACACTCATTAAATTGGATTCGAAAGGTCGTGAGTCTTAGTTAAGCTTTTTTCCGACTCGTTATCAAAAAGTGAAAAGATTTTTGAGTGAACTTGTCTCTTTCACACTCATAAAATCGGCTTTGAAAAGACGTCTATTTGGCACAAGTTTATCCCTTTTTCACACCAAGTAGACTAAAAGACATAAAAAGGACATTTTTTGGCGTTAAGTTGTGATTGCATCTCGTGCCCCTGCTTCCAGTATTGAGCCTATAGCTAGTTCTTTCTTTGCATTATAAACCGATTTCCTCAGCAGTTTTGCATCCTCAACCAAGCAGAGCCTTGTTTACATCCTTCACAATTTGACACCCTATACCTAGGAGGAAACATTCCCCCGAGTGTCCATCTCCCGCATGCACTTCCCTGCATTGAGCATAGGTACGTTCCACTACTGGAACTATTTTTTCTTACTTGCGACACTCGTTTCCTCCTCTGTATCATAGAATTTATTTTTCTATGAAAAAACAAAAGAAAGATGGGTGGGAAGGGAGTATTATCTTGTATCGGCAGCAGTCATGTCACCTTTGAATAGAGAAAAAAGTTATTTGAGTCCATTCATCATAATTTTGGGATTAACATGGCCTTAGGAAGCTGAGCTCGTTACAGATTCTTCTCTACTGACTGGTTACTCTTCCAATCCCTACAAAGAATTTCATTGATGCCTCCTGCATCTCATGGTTTCATCATTGGGTCTATGCTGCTAGAGTCCTCCATATGTCTCATGCTCTTGTTTAAAGGAAGTCTATCAACCTGTGTCATCCACTCCTCAGAACTCTTGACTTTGCATGATATCCTTACCCTCAGTTTGTCTCAGAATCACATGATACTATAGTCCTATCATACACCCTGGCCCTACTTTCATCATTAGTAGGTAACCTTGGATCCAGTAGTCAACATTTCATCATTATTCGTTGACTGGGTGGTTTCCCTTGTGTTCAATGACAATAAATCTATTCACACATTGGGTTTCATGCAGTGTCTTGGATTCCATTAACCTTATTGGCGGTCTCCTTGCCTTTGTCAGCAGTTTTCATCATTGCCTTCTATTCAGAGGGTCTTTTTCTTATATCTCTTGCACTTGGCACATGCGAAAGACACATAGGGTCATTGGTTTGTGAACATGTTCTTCGTTCGATTTCCACCAAATCATGAAGCTCCTGCTTTATACCTTGTGCCGACTGATGAGAGATTTATTAATGCTATCCTTTCAGTGGGTCTCTTTCCATCGAATTCAACCCATTTAATCTAGAAACGAGACCTAGAGTCTTATGAGTACCTTGAGGCTTGCAGTCATTAGTGGCAGGCTCTCTCGCCATCAACAGTTGGGAATACATCAATGTCTTGTGATCGATGGATTCTTCAGGTGTTTGACACTGAATCCTGTATTCACACTTGTAAGAATGTACTCAGTGCCTTGATACCTTCTTTCATTATTGATAGGTTGTCTCACGTTTGTTAACGGTATACATCAATGACCAGTAATCAAACGATGGCTCATTATGTTTAATCTCAACTCCTTTATTCACATGTTGTAGACATTCACCTTTGGCAGATTGTGTAGAAGACTTGAAGAAATCACTATGTGGCTGTAACTTTCCTGAGCTATTGCTTCCTTTTCATTGGACCAATACCTATATGACTTCAGTGATCATGGGAGATCAGATTGTACTCCATGGTATATAGACATCTTTAGATTGGTTTTGAGACTGGTACTACTGGGCCTTGTTCATGACTATGAAAACTATTGGCATGTAACCACATTTGTATTTTCCTATTAATGGCCACATACACTTGTTTGGTATATTTTCACATGGATCTGCAGTGTATTTTGGCAGCTGTGTATGCAAAGTCAGTGCAAAATGTAATGATAAATTGAGTTCGCCTAGCTGGTCCCCTACCACTCCACTTTTGGGTTATTTATAATGTATTTCAACCATCGCAAATACTCCTTTGACCTCACACATTAGGGGGCATTTGTTAGAGAAAGATTGTCCTCACCCTATCAAATCTTGAAGAGAGGGCCTTATTCCATTTCCCTATGCAGATTTGTCTTCCCTGTTACTAAAATCCAGAGGCAAAAATATAAATTTTTCCACTTGTATGCATATTGCACCCTATACAACAGGCGTATACGCAGGCTTCTCCACTACAACCCACGTACATCGGGATTTGTGCTAGAAAATCAAAATTAAATGTCGGGTTTCCATGTCACAATAGAATATCTCTGATCCTTGGCCTTCCATATACTGGAAACACTCTGACTCGGCCCTTCAATTTCATTTTGAAGGCTATAAAGAAGCCAATTCTGAGCTGTGGAAAAGGAGAAAGAATTCAACTTTGAGAGCAAAGTTGCTCTGGAGAAATTATTTACTTCATATTGAGTCTACATCCCTTTGTCCTTTAAGTCTGAACATAGTGTTCAATCCCCAAGTTCTTCCCTTATTTGATGGAAAAACTCATTATCTCCCTTATATGAGCTTGCCTTTGGTGGATGATTGAAGTGGTGGAGGCCCAACTGGAAGGAACTTAGTTTCTCGGTTCCAAACCATGCCGACACATAGATCTGTAATATTTTCACTTCTGCTGATCATTTATTAATAGAAATACTCTCTTCCCTTCCAATTGATGTCTTGAAAATATATGAATTATTATCCATGGGCATATTTGTCATGTATATTGATGGATTATGCTATCTAATGTGTTAACCTTTTATATTTCCACCATATGCTTGTTTTTACTTGTTTGTTAAGAACTTGTTGTAGGTATATAGATTTGGGTCAAAGTTCTCAATGATGGACATCATCAAACATCTGGAAGAGGTAGGTCTCTTTCTTATCTCCCTTGCACATTGGTTTATATAGCATATTGTTGGAATAGAGTTGATTTCTATAGTCATTTCTGTCTGTTGTGGTACACCCTAGCCATAGAGAGATTTTCCTCGTAACATAGTTGGCCGAAGTTAGAGGGTACAAAAGAGTTAACTTGAGGATGTTCCCCCCCAGACAGTTGTGGATTTACTTGGAAAGGAAGGTTCCAAAGTTGGGATTGTGATCCAGGTGCATTCTGTCCATACAGTGGGTTATGGATTCCAACCTGAGGTTGCCCCCCAAGTTGAGGTTGTGCCCCAACTTGAGATTGGCCTCCAACATGAATATGGTAACCAGAAGTGAACAGATGACTGGTGCCTCCAATTGGATTGGAGCCACTAGAGCCAGATCCTCCAATCAAAGGCGAAGAAGGAACATAAAGCCCTCCGGAGAGAACCTGAGAAGGTGTAGGAACAAAGCCAACAACAACATTATACCCAGGAGGAACAAAAAGTCCAGATGGAACCTGGGTAGGGATAGAAACAAAAGAATTCAGAGATCTATATCCAGGGGGAAGTGATGGATTTGGTCTAGATGGAAGTGGTGTCCCAATCAGATCTTGGGAGATAACCACCTTTCTGGTAGGAATCGTGGTAGTTTGTGGGACCATAGTATAATGGGCCATCTAAAGAGTAGGGATCGAGTGAGAACCAATCAATATTTGGTCTGAAACAGTGGTGACACTACTGGTAGTACCAGGGAAATGGTCCAAAGGCACCATGTAGGTGACTGAAGTCTTAGGCACTTGTGATGCCATAGGTCAACCAAGACTCGCTCCTAGGTTACCGTACAGATCACGTACTATCAAAGGGATAGAACCAAAACCAGAAGGTCAAACAATGTTATCCGGGGTCCTAAATGATTCACTTTGAAAAAGTGGATCCTCTACTCCAGATCCTGCGTTAGGTCTGGTAGGTACTTTAGTTTCGTCAACAAGAACAATTTCTCCAGATGAATTCACCCGAGTTATACGTGGGTTTCGTGAAACACTCAATGTCGAATTGACATGGAGGCATAAAGCCTCTAAGGAGTTCGAAACAATTCGAAATCCTTCCAAAGAGTGTGTACTTCCAACTTCTGAAGCAACTTCGTGGTCGACTACTCCTTCTGGAGAGCCTTTTAGTGAATTAGGAAGAAAAGGTTGGTAGTCTTCCAGATCTTCCGGGGGCAACCCTTGCATCCGACATGAACGACGAAGGCCGATGTTGGCTGAACTGAGTAAAGAACAGAAAAAATCTATGGCCAACTAGAGAAAACAAACAACACTCACTAATAAAATCTAAGAATCAAACAAAGAAAACAAACCTTCTTATTTTGAGGTCACTAGTTGGTGATGAAGTCCAACGTCACGAAATCGAGAAAAGAAGGGGATGAGATAAGTGAGTGGAAAATTTACATTGATGACCTGCTTAATGGACTTACACCCTGGTGCAAGTTCCCACACATAATCATGGGTATACCCTCGAAGGAGCCCGAGTGAGTCTAGCCAACGTCTATTCCAGGTACTGTGAAGACTTTCCCCTCCACAGTCACCTCGTGTAAAGACCCTAAAGAGATAGGCTACTAAGGTTACCAACTACAACAATGATGCATGGGGAAACAATCGACAATCCGATCCACGCGCAAAGGTAGGGTATCTATCCCGAAATCAACTTGAAAGGCTTCCACTCATCATTGTGGGTATACCTTCAAGCGACCCCCATAATACGCACAATCTCTACACCAATAACAACAAAGCAGGGTGAGTAACTATGCTAGTCTTAATGCGACCTCATGTTTGAACCTTGTGTGAGAAGGGTTTCCCAGGACAAAATGTAACAATTGGATTTGAACTCTCCCTATCAAAAGATACTATTGTGTGTTTTGATGCTTTGGAGAGTGAGCCTCACAACCTATTCCAAAGCGCTATCCTAGCTAATATTGGTGTAAAATATCCCTAGAAAATAAAAGTTACTAATTAAATTTTAGATTTATGATGTATTTTAGAGGCTGTTGCTTACTCAAAAAAGGAGATGGAAGTGAAATTGTTGATGTTATGACCTTGACCCAATAAAATGAAAAAATAGATGAATGTGCAATTTTTCAATTCAATGAACTCTAGTTACAGTAAGGAGAAGGTATTTTTCTTTCGAAGTACAACAAGCTACTAATTGCAATTCCTTAATTTTGAATGAACATAATTCCAAATAATCATTAACTACAAATTTTCCAATTTCTTCTTATATTTCAAATGTAAAAATTTTCTTATAAGAGATTGCTAAGATAATAAATGAATTCGGTTCTTCCTTTCTAAGACAAGATCTGAGATGTGAAAACGAAAGGAAAATGCAATTCGGGAAAATCAAGACACTCTCAATACCATTCCCAAATCACGTTCATAATGTAAACAAAACGAAAAAGACAAGAAAAACTCTTGACATAAGCACACAAGAAACATTTCTTAATCAACAAACAATCTAACAAACAAAATGAATCCAAAACTCAATACAAACCAAAGACCCTTTTTCAAACAAGCACTCAGATGAAGATCCAAGATTATATCCTTGTGGCAATGAGTATGAGCAAAAACTTGCAAAAATAAAATAAAGACTTTCAATCACTGAAAACCAACTATAAGCAAGCTCCAAACTCAAGAATCAATCAATCATGGGCATAGGAAGTTCACCCCAAGTTTCCAAGACAAATCTGGGCGGTGAAAGGTAGAATGAATCACTCCATCAAAACCTACAAGAGTCGTCGTAGGCTGGGCATAAGACACAGTGCGACAAGCAAGGGTCATCACAGGCCACTGACAGAGCAGAGTGCGATGTATTCGCACTGGATTGGCTAAGTAAAGGGCGATGTCTCAGGGTCATCGCAGGCTGTCAATAAGGTACAGTGAAACAATCTCTGTAAATTTGGAAAAATTGGGAGAAAGACAAAAAATCCAAAAGAACTTCTAAATCCAGGGAGTCTAAATGGACCCCCCACAGAATCATAGAATGAGAGTTATCAGAAGAAGGCAGGCTRAAGGAAAATGGGAAGAAAAAAATCAAAAGGAGGTAATATCCYCAGTATGGTCACCAATTTTGTCATGGGAATTATCGGTAAATGCAGACATACACATATCTCCCTAGATCCACCTATATCTAGAACAAAACAAAACAAAATATGACGCTTTCCCTAAGCTCTAATCATTGAGTTTACTATGTAATAAGAGATGAGCAACATACCATTTAAATATCACTTCCTCTTGCCATTGTCATCCTAGCTTCACTCTAGTGCTCCTGTGATATTGGATCTACAAGCGAACACAAGCCAACCAAAGTGAAAGTAATATAGCACACTCAAAGAGAACCTATGTATGTGATCAAGGAGTCATACAATAAAACAAGATAAGTTTTATGGGAATGAAACATATCACTGCATTATAAATAATGAAAGTGGAGATTACAACCAAAGCCTTGATGTTGCAAGGTCCCCTTCCGATGACCCTTTTCTCCAACACACACACTTTCTCCAAACTTGAATGAAGAAGATCCACAATGGCTTGATGAACTAAGATGGAGCTCTTAAGTATGCATTGAAGTAGAAGTTCTCAATCAATTCTTAGCCTATTCAATACTAATCTTGCTTGAATCAACCTTAGCCTTTTCCATGAGAAATCCCTCTTTATATAGGGGAAAGAGAGGTGGTTAAAGAGATTAGGATGATCCCACCAAATCAGAGAAGCGGTAGGATCCCAACCATACATATGCCACCTCACATTCTAGAAGATCCCCTTTTATAAATTTTGTGAAGGTCAACCTTTCCTTATCCTTTTGATATCGTCACACCCCAGCTGTAGAGAAGCCTATGGAGACATTGCAAACCCGTTTTAGGGAAGAGTGCGATGACCAGGTATTGTCACACCTTGCTTATGATGCAGCCCACGATGACCTTCCTTGATAGGGTTTTTGGAAAAGGAAGCTAGTCACTTTCCTCATGGAGAAAGGCTCTTTTTGTGAACATGAACACATGTTGTCAGTGGATCACTAAGATGACCAAAATAATGTGTAAAAACTGCCCCAAACGTTGCACGTAACTAGGGGGGGGGGAAATCCTGCCCCCCCCAGGACCCCCCAGGAAATCACCTGGTGAAAACGACTCAAAGGGTGAAGGAATTTGCGATTGTTAGATGCAGTTGTTGAATTTGACACACCCACACACACACACATGGAAATAATATAACACATACCCAACATAGGCTTCACTGCCTTCACACAACATGTCTTAACCAAGCTCATTTAATTAAACATATCTTTCAAATTTGTCTTTCATTTATCAACTGCACTTATTCTCACAACTGCTCTTTTAAAGCATACGACTTTGTCTCATTATTCATAATTTGATAGTGAGAAAATTATTAATCATTTTCTCCTTCTTTTGCTTCTACAATTTATCCCTCCTGGGATCTTCCTTCTCCATTCCTTCAACAGTCTTATTTAATTTGTAAGGTACTAGATATAATATATCAAACTGAAAATAGAAATACTGCAGGTAAATACCATGGAACAACAAAAATATAGAGAACCACAACCAAATAATGGCACCTTTATTGATAGGAATCTAAGTTCACTTGCCTCTTCAAGGGGGAAACCTCCAGCATAGTAGTGCTCTTTTACAATAATTCTCTAGACAACTTTCTCATGCCTTCTACTCTTATTTATACTACTTATACCTTCTAAAGAACATTCTATAGAAAGATCCTTCTAGAAGCGAAAGCTTCTATTAGGTCTTCTTACACATTTATTTAATAGGCCTTATTAACTAAATTTGACCTTTATTACATGGAAAATATATGCCACTCTAACTAATAACTAACCAAGAGGGGTTATGATAGGATCCTAACATGCCCCCCCCCTTCAAAAGCATCCTTTTTCTCAAGGATGAAGATGTGGAAACAACTGCAGTATGGCCATGGGTTCCTAAGTTTCATTCGGTACAGATGTGTCCTTTGACTTGAACAATGCTTCTTTGATAGGGAAACCATGCAAGTGATACTCATGTACGTTGAGGATGGCTTCTCGTTGCAGCCAAATGGAGCCTTCTTCATCTAATTCTGGCAGGATGGTATGAACCCTACAATTCTAACCCACCACTTTCTTCAAACATGAAACATGGAATACCATATGTATTTTGGAGGCAACAGGAAGGGCCAGTTTGTAGGGAACTAGACCAATACATTTAATAATATGATAGGGGCCACAAAAATTGGGTGCCAACTTGTGATGGATTCGAGTTTTGAGGGAGGTTTTCCTGTAAGGTTGGAGTTTGAGAAACACTTGATCACCTTCTTGGAGGACCCGTTCGAAACATTGCTGGTCATCCTATTGCTTCATATGATTTTGGGCCATGTGGAGGTTATCCTTCAAAGCCTGGAGGGTATCTTCTCAACCTTGCAACAACTTATAAAGATATTTGACCTTGGATTTTCTTGTAATATATGAAGTTACAAAAGGTGGTTGTTGGCTATACATTGTTTCATATGGTGTCATTTTGGTTGTTGTATGATAGGAAGTGTTATACCACCATTCTGCCAAGGGTAACCATTGCACCCATTGATGTTGGTTATTAGATGAAAAACAATGCAAGTAGGTTTCCAAACATTTATTGACCACTTTTGTTTGGCCATCCATCTGTGGGTCGTATGTTTTGCTCATGTTCAATTGTGTGCCCTGTAATTTAAAAAATTATTTCCAAAATGTGTTGGTGAAGGTTGGGTCATGATAGGACAAAATGGATGTGGGCATGCCATGCAACTTGAAAATTTGATCAATGAAAAATTGCACCACCATATTAGGCATAAAGGGGTGTGTTAAGGCATAAAAATGTGCATAATTTGAAAGGCGATCGACCACGACCATGTTGACATTCTTGTTTTCCGCTCTGGGAAGGCCCACTATAAAGTCCATGGAGATGTTAGTACATATTGAATTTGGAATGGGTAATGGATGGAGATCTCATGGGGTCTTGATAGTTGCACCTTTATTGCGTTGGAAAATATCACATTCTGTGACAAAATTAAGGATGTACTTCTCCATGCCTTCCCAGAAAAAAGAATGGTGAGCATGAGCATATGTCTTTTGGAAGCCCGAGTGACCAACAAGAGGAGAGGAATGCAATTCATTTAAGATGCCGGGCTTAAGTGAAGATGTTGGATACAAAACCAATTTCTCCTTATATATGAGGACATTGTCTTTTCAGGTGTAGCCAGTGGGCATGCTCGGGTCCTCTTGAAGGCGCTGAATTACCTGTGATATAGTTGGTTGGGTGATCCACTCCTATAAAAATTCCTCAATCCAATTAGGAACTAGTAAGGATAAGGCAAAGAGGGAACCTTCATCCTCATATTGGCATGACAAGGAATCAAAAACTATATTGTCTTTACCTTTTTTATATATGATGTCATAATCATATCCCAACATTTTGGTCAACCACTTGTTTTGTTCTAGGGAGGATAACCTCTATTCTAGGAAATAATTTAGACTATGGTGATCGATTTTGATCTAAAAATAATGACCCAATATATACGGTCACCAAGTGTGCATAGCATGGAGAATGGCCATTATTTTCTTTACATATGTATATTTTCTCAAATTGCCTCCACTTAAGGCCTGGCTGGTGAAAGCAAGAGGTCTACCTTCTTGTGTTAGGACTACACCAATACCAGTGCTTGAAGCATCAGATTCCACAACAACAAGTTTTTTGAAGTCAAGGGGGGCTAAGACGGGGGTAGTGCACATGGCTTGCTTTAAATACGAGAAATCATGTTCTATTGTCGTTGTCCAATGGAATGCATTCTTCTTAAGAAGGTTTGTCAATGGCTTGACAATTTTTCCATAATGGTGGACAAAATTCCTTTAGTATCCTATGAGCCCAAGGAAACCTTGAAGGTGTTTCAATGTTGTGGGTCTCGACCAATCCTACATAGCTTGAATCTTTTTGGGATCCACTCTTACCCCTTCATGGCCCACAATGTGTCCTAATTATTCTACCTCGTTCACCCCAAAAGAACACTTGGCCCTTTTGACAAACAATTGATTTTCCTGTAACAATTGGAGTACTTTGTCCACATGGTGGAGATGGGCCTGCCAAGTGTGGCTGTAAATAAGGATGTCATCAAAGAAGACTAGAAAAAAATTATGAAGGTAAGGCTTCAAGAGTGTATTCATGAGACTTTGGAAGGTAGATGGGGCATTGAAAAGTCCAAAAGGAATTACCAAGAATTCATAATGGCCTTCAGGAGTCTGAAAAACAATTTTTTGAATATCTGCTTCAATCATCCTTATCCGGTGATAGCCGGAGCGAAGATCTAATTTGATGAAGAAACATGCTACCTAGAGTTCATCCAACAGATTATCAATGACAAAAATGTGAAACTTATCCTTAATGGCCAATTTATTAAGGGTGTGTAAATCTATATACATGCACCACAAACCTTCTTTTTTCAAGACCATCACAACAAGGGATGAATATGGGATGGTACTTTGGAGAATGAACCCTGCCTCCAACAATTCCTGTACTATTTTTTCTATTTCATTTTTTGGATCAAATGGATACCTGTATGGACGTACATTGGGGGACTGACTTCTTGGAAGGAGAGGGATGTTGTGATCATGCTCACCTCGGGAGGGGGGTAATTCTGTTGGCATCTCAAAGACCCTATGGTGTTTTTACAAGATCAGTTGCAGATCATGGTAGACTATGGGAGACGATGGATCAATGACTTGGATAGCATTAATTTGAGGGATCACACCATGGTGGGCCTTGTTCAAGAGTTTCTCCATCTTGTGAGAACTGATAATTTATGGAGAGCTAGCTTGTAGGTCCTGGAGGGTATAGGTGTGAGCATATTGAGTGAATCTCATACATAACTATTGATAATCCATGGTAATTGGTCCCAGAGTGAAAATCCATTCAACCCCTAAGTCAATATAACAACCGCCCATGGCTATGGAAAACATGTGAGTCTTCAAGTGACAATCCCCCATTTGTAGTTTGACATTCTCACATTGATTACCACATTTCCTTGTACCACCATTAGCTATGAGGATTTGAAAATTAGAAACTAGGTGAACAAAGTAGTTGACATGCTCAACGACCCTGCAATGAACAAAATTATGGGTGCTACCATTATCAATCAACACCATGACTGGTTGATGTTTAACACCACGACTAGTTGATGTTTGAAGTAGCCCTTGATTTTTAAGGTCCGTGAAGCAAAAATACCCATGAGGGTATGGAGAGATATGACAGGTTCCTTCGGCTTCACAGGCTATGTAACAATATATAGGATGGGGAAAGTTGGTTGTGTGTCCTCTGATTTGGTGGTATCACTTGTCAGCCTGTCCTCTACGGAGGTGGCTTATGACCCATCAATTTGGAATAACTTTTGTTCACGACATTTATGGCTCGATGAATGATTTTCATCACAATAATAACAAAGGCCTTTATTCCTTCGTTCAACCATTTCTACTGGAGATACCTGTTGGACTTTCAAATTTTGGGTAGGAGCAGGGGAGGCCCCTGGACGAGGGCGGTTAGGAACTGCAGAACGAAGTGGTGTGACATGAAAAATGGTCTTAGCCTCCAATGCTAATTTGCACGCATGTAACTAGGTAACATGATGGTGCATGCAAACATGATCCCAAATGGCGTCTTTTAAGCCACCGATGAAGCATTCAAGATAGAACTCATAAGATAAGACCTAAGTTCTAGTAGCCAATTGTTCAAAGGAGGTGATGAAATCTATTACTAATATTATTTGTTTCGACTTGGTGAGTCGGACCAAAAAATGATATTCTCTATCAAAATGGGCAAAAACTACTTTGGTGAACATGGTCCAAGTTGGGTGTCCCAGATAACATTTCTTATACCCTTTCCACCATTTCCAACATTCTTGATCCATGTATAGAACCCCCACATGGATTTTTGTCTCATCATCCCGACTATCATGAAGAGAGAAGTAGTGTTCCATTTGAGAGACCCACCCAACCGAGTCTGATCCATCAAATTTATGCATCTCAATTTTGAGTATCTTATTCCAGTGAAAGAGGGGTATGCTCACACTGGGAAGAATGAGAAGCCTTTGGTTGGTATCTAGTTTTATTTCCCTTGTTGTGCGACAAAAGGGAACAAATGTCCTAGGAGAGGATTTTCATGTTTTGATTGAGGGAGTCCATGTACCATGACATGGATTGGTCTATGGAGTTGATGCACTTGGTCATTTCATTGACCCTAGTGTCCATCTCTACGAGGGTTTGAGAGTGGGTCGTAGGCACCATTGTGAAATATTATGGAGAGTGAGACCTCCACGAGCAGCATAGGATAAGGATTATGGTGGGATAGGTGGAAAATGAGGGTGGATGGCAGGGGAAAGTGGGTCCACAGACAAAAAAGGATAAAATATGATAGGTACCACTGCAATGAGGACAAAAAGAGTAAGCCAATGGTAAAGGTCCCAAACAAGGTTGTCAGGAAGGAGGTTGGAACCACAAGAAAAAAAATATTTAAAAAATGAAAGGTATCACAACGATCAGAACGAAAAGAAGAATCCAATGTGATAGGTCTTAAATAATGGTGTTGGTAGGAACACAACCTTTTTATTTAACTCCTGCAAAGTTATACTTTGATCTAAATAATACTACAGTGGCGAAATGTCCAAATTATTAACAAGAAGAAATGTGTAGTAATTTTGCAACCCGATAGCAGGACGCAAGGTTGCACAACAATAGATCTTCTTTGTTCTGTTTCTATTGAGTTTCCGTCCCAAGGGTTAGGGTGTGTGTTACACATGATTTTGGTCACTCTGGTGATGTCTCTACAAGTGATGTATTCAGGCTCCCACAAGGACTTTTTGCCTGAGAAAAGTGACTGCTGTCTTCTTCCAAAAAACACATTTTTAAGATGAGTTCGCAGGCTGCCTATA
>ML795062.1:70970-89903 GCA_009831015.1 Picea engelmannii | reverse complement strand
GAGTCTACACATGACATTTTCTATGAAGGGAACTTAAGTAATATCTCACCCACCATCCCCCTCGACATATCCATCAAACCTGGAGTTGTCGAAAATGTACATATCAGAGCTTCGTGTTCCCATGACGAAGTTTTCATCTACAAGTCTCCTTTCCAAGAATTTCGTGACATATTCACATGGAGCTATGAAGAAATTCCGGGGATTGACCTCGACATTATGGTACATGACATTAAGACATACCCGGGCGCTAAACCCATCTGGCAACGACTTCGTCCGATCCACCCACGTAAAGCAACCATTATCAATCTTGAAGTTGAGAAACTTCTCAAAGCTAGCTTTATTTATCCTGTGGCTCTAACTGACTGGGTTTCCAATCTTGTTCCGATTGACAAGAAACAAGGCACAATCCACGTGTGCGTTGATTATAGGGACATTAAAAAAGATTGTCCTAAAGACAACTTTCCTACCCCCTTTGTTGACCAGATCATCGACGATTGTGCCGGAAGTGAAATCTTCTCTCTGATGGATGGTTTCTACGGATATAATCAAATCAATATCGTTCATGCGGACCAACACAAGACCGCTTTTATTTGTCCTTGGGGCACTTTCGCCTACCAGAAACTTCCATTCGGTTTAAAGAATGCCGGTGCAACTTTTCAACGTACTATGTCTTACGCCTTTCATGATATAAATCACATTGTGCAGCCATATCTTGATGACTTACCCACTCATTCCATGCACCGTGTAGATCATCCAATACACCTCCATGCCATTTTCCTTCGATGTCGGTTTTACCACATACGCTTGAACCCCCACAAATGTGTTTTTTGCGTAGAATCTGGCCGACTTCTGGGCTTTATTGTTTCACGTCAAGGGATCAGGGTAGATCCTTTGAAGGTCGAGGCGATTCTCAATCTCCCTCCTCCTTCCTCACTTCTCCAGTTACAAAGTTTGCAAGGGAAGGCAAACTTCCTCCGTTGTTTAATCCTGAACTATGCTGAGCTAACTCTTGGATTTACGCGACTGCTCAAGAAAGGTTCTGAGTTTGTATGGGATACCACTGCCAACAAAGCTTTTGAATATTTGAAACTGTCTTTGACACGTACCCCACTACTATTCCCACGTGATTACAGTCGGGATTATTTCCTTTACCTCGCAGCCTCAGACTATATCATTTCTATGGTTCTCGTCCAGGAGGATGATTCTCATGACGAACATGTCATCTATTACTTGAGTCAGAGTCTCACGACTACCGAAACCAAGTATTTACATGTTGAAAAACTGGCCTTTGCAGTCGTCCAAGCTATTCAACGTTTTCGACACTATATCCTTTCTCGCAAGACTACGATAATTTCTAACTGCAACCCTATGCAACACATTCTTACACGCCAATTGCTAGGGGGAAAATACTCCAAATGGATCATAATAATCCAGGAGTTTGACTTAGAATTAAAACATGCTAAGTCCAAGAAACCCTTGGTGTTTGCCGAGTTGATATGCGACCTTCCCTGCTCTGAGACGGAAAATGTAGCAGTAGATTCATTACCCAATGAATCCCTTTTCCTGATTAGTTCCGATGACCTTTAGTACGGAGATATCATCATATATCTCCAGAACCAGACTTTTCGGCCCAATTTGTCTAGCACTGACTGTCGTCGAATACAATACCAAGCCCGTCAGTATATTATCCTCGGTGATACTCTTTATCGTCGTGGGATTGACTCCGTTTTTTGACACTGCCTCACGTTTGACGAAGCCGAGAAAGCCCTAAATGACTGCCATTCTAGAGCCTGTGGTGGTCACATGTCTGGGTATGCTACTGCCCAAAATATATTACGAGTAGGGTATTTTTGGCCTTCTTTATTCAACGATTGTATAATTGCTGTCCAAAAATGCCACACTTGCCAAACCTACAACAATAAAATATGATCACACCCTGCTCCTCTACACCCTGTGGTCTCCATTGGTCCTTTTGCAAACTGGGGTATTGATTTCATGACATGTCACCCTTAGTCGACCGGGGGACATGGTTACATTATTGTAGCCGTAGATTATTTTACGAAATGGGCCGAGGCGATGCTAACATTCGACAATACCAGAAGGAATGCAACATTATTTATATGCAATCACATCATTGCTCAGTTTGGTGTTCCTCAAGCTATCATTACTGACCACGGTAGCCACTTTAGAAACTCCATGATGTACGAACTCACTGAAAATTTGGGTCTTCGCCATGACAACTCAACACCCTATTACCCACAAGCCAACGACCAAGTTGAAGCAATAAACAAAATCCTCATTACCATGCTTCGACGAATGATAGGGATTCACAAAACGAGTTGGCACACGATGTTGTTTTCAACATTGTGGGCTTATCGGACATCCGTTAAGTCTACTACCCGGTTTACACCATTCTAGTTAGTCTATGGTCTAGAAGCCATCTTGCCGATTGAATGTGAGATACACTCCCTAAAACTAGCCGTCAAACTTCTCCCAAACACTTCTGCCGAAGAAGAATGTCTGTTGTATCTCATACAATTAGATGAAATCCGTCACGATGCCACCCTAGTTATAGAAGCCCAGAAGAAACACGTCAAAGCCCAATATGACAAACATGTCAAGCCACGCGTTTTCTCCGAAGGCAATCTGGTTCTCCTTTACGAACAAGATCGGGATATGCTAGGAGCTAGAAAATTTGAAGCTATGTGGCGAGGTCCTTATATTGTCAGACAAGTTTTGGAGAAAGGAGCTTACGAGTTAGTGGACTACGAAGGTATCCCTTTGAGTGAACCCAAAAATGGGTTGTACTTAAAGAAGTACTATGCTTAAGATCACCTATGCATGAGTGCTTGTATTTTATTGTATCATAATTTTTGTTACTTTAGTATGCTTTTTTGTTATTTGGTCTCTTCCCTCGACCGCTTATCTTGCGTTGTGCCTGGTTTCCAGATGTTGGAGTCTTCACCACCCCACATTGGCTTCGCCGATGGCGCTAGCCGTAGTACTTAGAACCTTGCTTCTGCTACATGGGCAATTTACTCCCCTACAAACGAACTTATCAGTCTATGAGGTGTGTGCCTCAGTCGTGCGACCAATAATATTTCAGAATATAGTGCCGTCATCGAATTGTTGATTGATGCTATTTCGCTTGATATCCGCCACCTGGTTATATGACTCGATTCGCAGCTAGTAGTACTACAGTTAAGTAACGTCTATGTTATCCGAAGTCCTACTTTATTGTAGGTATATTTACGAATTCGCCTCTTGGAACGTTATTTTGATTATATCAAATATCAACACATTCCTAGATGTCTAAATACATTGAATGATGCATTAGCTAACTATGTGTTAGACAAAAATTTGGGGAATTTATAAACCAATCACACATCACATGTATAACACAACACAAAATAAACCGGTAGAAGCCGTATATATGTATATAACGATCAAAATTTTTTACAAAAAGTTTCTGTCCAAGGATCAAAATCTCAAAATACGAAGCCCACAACTTCTACAAAGTAGCGTCATGGATGACGCTCACGATAACACACAACTGCTCAGGCTACCCCATGGAGCAGTCGACTGAGAGACTCAGACACACCCATAGTATGGCGCGGGTAATGTCTTGATATATCTCCAATAGCAATATTCGGGACGTCCGCGGTCAACCCCTCCAAGTTCTGTTCCACTGCCTCATAGTCTTCGGCATCCCATCTCGCCACTGGAGCTGCTTCTCCTCGCTGTTGAATGGGAGTCGTTCCTAGAGGTCGATATGGCCCCACATTTGTGTCATCAAAAATATTTTTTTTGAAGTCCTTGGATAAACATAAAAACATTTCATATGATAAAATTTGCAAAAACATTTAAAAAGAACAAAATGTGTACTTCTTGCCAAAGTCACCTCACTGAGCATCCTCAGGCAGGGCCAAATCCGGATCCCCTCGAAAATCCAAACTAGCATATGTGTAGTCGTCGATCATCAACATCTGGGGCCTCAACTAGTCAAAAAATGAATCATTATACTTGATTATAGGCCCTACTACGTGTCGAGCCATGAGGTTGCACCACCTCAACATCCTCGAATCCTGTGGGGTCGGTAAACCCCAATAAACATGTAGTCGCAGCAGTGGGACCCTCTCAAGGAAGAATGACACCAAAAGTGATCCGTACCCAAACTGATTCAAGTCACCCTTTTTGCACTTCGTCAATTATCTCTTCATACTGCGGAGAACTGCATCTGACCATTTGAAGACCCGAGGCTCTGTGTACTCTATGGCATATTGGAAATAGCTCTGGAGAGCCATGTGCGGAGCCACGCTCCTAGCCATGTGTGAAATAGTAAACAATATGGTCCGTAGGGTCAGATATTGGACCCCCCAAATGGAAACCTTACCCTTGTTTCTCTCTGCCTTGGGAACACAATACTGGCTACAATACTCGCTCATAGGGAGTCCACCGCCTCTACCTCCGATCAAAGTAGTGTGGTATCCACGCCGTGACAACCCCATTAGGAAATAGATATCCTCGATATCTAGTGTCAGCGTATGGACTCCCACGTGAAATAACTGTTGATCCACATCCCACAAGTGGACCAGGTATTCCAACAACCTGAGTTGGGCTCTCATGCCCAAAATCATGAAAAATTTCAAGAGCCCACAGTCCTGGAGGGCAGCGACTGTACCCAGGTCATTCCTAGCAATGACATCCTCCTCCTCATGTTCTCTTTCTCTCAATTCCAATATTGTGATGGTCAAACACCTGCAAAATAACCATGAGAGGGAAGTCAACAACTTTTTTTAAACTCTTGCATAATTTTTATTCAAAACCTTACTTTAAAATCCATTTTTCGGCCCCTGCAGGTGAGCCTTTTTCACAGTGTGAGATTCTCGTAGGTGCCTTGAAGGACACCTACGAGAATCTTATATTCTCGTAGGTCCTGCACGACGCACCTACGAGAATGCTTGGGCACATGTTCCGACCCTAAAATGGACTCAAAACCCAAAAAATTGCCAATAAAAACTAAAAATAAACCATGGAAAAGTTAGAGAATCAAGAGATTACCTCATTGGCTAAAATGGTTTGCCGAATGATCACTTGTGCCTCCCGCAATCGAGCAAAGAAATTTGGGGGAAAATGAGGTATGTTGGACAAGTTTTTGGCAAAATCACAATGAAATGGTAAAAAGCCCTTTTTACCCATATTTATTCACTTTTTACTATTTTTTTTGATTTTTTATATTTTTTTTATTACTTTGTCCATAAAACCTAATACCCTAATAGCCTTGTGATTGTGGTTTTTTGCAGATATCGCAACTTCGAAGTCCGAACGAGGGGGTACGGGTGTTTTTTCTTTTGTTGCATGTATGACTACTTTTTTAGGGTTTTTTAGAAAAAACCTCGAGCTCAGTCTTCGTTCGTTCTCACGCTCGAAAATATATGAGAACGTAACCGAGTATACTTTTTGTCATCTTTTCATACTCATCATGGTAACAAAAAAACAATGAACATAAAGGAGTATCCTTTAAGCTCTTTTCACGCTCCATAAAAATGAAAAGATGGTCAAGCGATCTTGTTCTTTTCACGCTTGTTAAAGTATTTTAAAAAACGTTCGATGGGCGATAGTTTATCACTTTTTCGGTCTCGTCGAACTCTTTTACGAAAAAGGAACTGGGAGAGTTCTCTTTAAGTGTTTTTCAGACTCTCAAAACATGAAAACCTCCCGAGTTTTCTATCCTTGGACTCGTTAAATAAACATCAAAAGACCCATAATGGGACCAAACCACTCCTTCCTAGGGTTTATTAAATATACTCCGAGGGACTCATCCCAAGGATGAGCTTACATTAACAAGCATATGTTATCCTCCTCAAGCTTGTGTAAAAATAAAGAGGTACTCGCCAGAAATGGTGGGGGAAATTTTGGGAAAGGGATGTGTTTTCGTATTCATATTAATGGCAGTAAGCGTCGCTGTTGAACATGACACCCCCTATTCATCATTTGAATTTGGGTTGGGAAATCCATTTGTCTCTCGTTCAACTTGCTACAAGGTCATATATTGGGTCGTCTTTGAGTCAGTGCTGCCAAGTCCTTGGTCGTGTCATTCATATGTTCAAGAGAAGTTCACACGAGTCCTCTATTGAGTCGACCATCTGCAGTTGTCCATTCTTACTATGTTGGCCTTCCCTGTTTCTGTTTCGACCTGTATTCATACTTTGTTTCATCCTCAAAATATGTTACTTATTTCGTGTCATTGATGGGGGATACATCAAGGCCCTCCTGTGATGAGTCTTGTTCCGTCGACTCCAACTCATTATTCGTAAATGAGACTAAGAAATCATTTAGTACCTTGGAACCTGCATGCCTTAATGGCAGGTCTCTTCGCTTCCGACAGGGGTTTCACATCATTGATCCTTGATCGAGAGATTCCACCGCGTGCTCGACTTCAACACATTCACTCACATTCGTTTAGATTGTACTTCGATACCTTGGGATTCATTGACATCAATGGTGATTTCCCTCACACTTGTTAACGATTTTCATCAATGACTGGTAATCAAGTGGTTTCTACCATGTTCGACTTCAACACATGTAATCACATGGCTATATTCGTACTTTCAGGTGATGGGATTGAAGACCCTGGGTCTCATCTTTTTGATCCAGGTTGCGATGGAGTATGTGTGATTTGTATCGGCACATAGATCCACTTTGTATGTCAAGTGGCTATGTCATCTTAATTCAAGTATTCTCGCATAGATCCACAATGTATTCTTGGTGGCTATGTAGCATTTTGACGACATGGATCCACGGTGTATGATTGGTGGCCATGACCTACATTTATGATTCCATTCATTTGTGATCTGAGCATGGGAATGCCTACCTCAGAACTGGTATTATATTCTACATATTCTTGGTTGTTTACAGGTTTATGATTAGGTGCGCTCCTTATTTATGACACACACACACACACACACATTTTACAAAGTATTTCGGCTGTCAGAAGTTCCGGCCTCATACTTTGGGGGGCATTATGTTACACATGATTTTGGTCACTCTAGTGATGTCTCAAAGAGCTCTAAAAGAGCTCTGATACCACTTGTAAGGTACAATATCTAATATATCAAATTGAAAACATAAATACTATAGGAAAATACCATGGAACAACACAAATATAGAGAACCACAACCAAATAATGATACCTTTATTGATAGGAATTTGAGTTCACTTGCCTCTTTGAGGGGGAAACCTCCAATAGAGAAGTGCTCTTTCACAATAATTCTCCAAGCAACTTTCTCATACCTTCTACTCTTATTTATACTAGTTTTACCTTCTAAATAACATTCTAGAGGAATATCCTTCTAGAAACGAAAGCTTCTATTATGTCTTCTTACATTGACTTGTTCATATTTATTTAATAGGCCTTATTAACTAACTTCAACCTTTATTACATGGAAAATATATATTACTCTAACTAATAAATAACTAAGAGGGGTTAGGATCGAATCCTAACACAATTTTATCTTGACCTTTCCTGGATAATAAGCAACATACCTACAACAACAAGATTTAGTTCACAATTTAATTATTATTTAGTGCATTCTACACATTTACCAAAAATCAGGTTGGTCAACATTCACTTGCATGTCTCCTAGGCATGCATTGTATTTTAAAATGTAATCCATGATTCTTATGTAAACAGTCTTTGCAGCCTACTACCTGCCTTTCCATAAGTCATTTAATGTTATGGCTTTGTCCCATTTACAAAGTTTCTACACAACTCCTTCACATGGAACCATTTTAGCATGTAATCTTCCTTGTTATATATATTCATCATTTCTCGAGATGCTCTCAACCCATGAGTTAGCGTTCGCTTTACCATTTCACCTATTTACCCAATATCCCAAAGGAATTTGAGCATGCATACATTCAACTACACATTTAAACATGTGCATCTATTTACACTTAATTTGCATTCATAATGTGCTTATGTGCATTCAACCACATGCATAAACATAGTGTGTGTGTGTCCACCATAGGCACACTTTGAAATTTCACATAAACAATTATTTGAAATTATTAAATTTATGATTGTTCACAATCCTTCTCATGCAATTTATCAAAGGAATATTCATTTTTTCTTTCATAACAACAACAAAGCACTTTATTGCGCATTTCTCTTTCAATACTTATACTACTTTTCTGAAGGGTAGCTTATAACCCCCCTCAAGTTTGCATTCAACCGAGACAACCAAACCTCTCAAAATAGGGTTAGCCATGCATATATAGCATTATCCGATCTGGGTAAGTACAATCCTTGTCTCACAGTTCACTTAATCATGTAGTTATACCATGCCCTTGAGCATATATTCATATATGTGTGTGCATGTATTTGTACACCATACAGATGCATTGCTTGCACATTCTCACATCTTTCATTTTCATGTTTATTTGGTCTTAATATCAATTTCATACTAGGAAATATTTTAACCCATGAACTCAAGCATATACCTATATACGCATATTGATTGTCAACATGTAAGTTTACTGTTTGCACCTTTTTCTTCATCCATATACATTGATATTTTAAATTTTGTATCAATGTTCTTTTAGTGAGAGCCTACATTCAATCACAATACCAGTCTCACAGTCATAATTTATAATGATGTTGCCCTTTATACATGGAAACATTTAACAAGGGCCACTCTTTCCCTTTCCTATTACAAAAGTCTTCCACAATTCATAATTCAGATGGGTAGATACAACATTACCCAAGGAAATGAGATGACCACCCTCAGTTTCTTTTCATGCCTACTATTTCTTGGTCATTAGGCCTCTATTAGGGAAAACCTTTCTTGGATTCCCTTTCACAGTTGTATGAACATACCTAGCCATTCATGTATGGCAGTCATCCACCTTTGGATATAAATATGACCCATTGGTCATCTAGTAATGCTACAACACTATATTTGTTAGTCTTTATATCAATATTTCTTTATAGTTATGGTCGTATCCTCATAAGGTAGTAGGAATTAACATTTCCAATGTTTCATTCATGTCCTATTTTCCTGTTGTTATCAGGTCATTATTGAACAAATTGGTCCATCAATAGTCTATATTTTACAGTGCACCACAGGTTTAACATATCTATTCGTAGGTTCATACTTACCTACTCCTTACTATATGCAATATATCGTATTCATATATTGCATTTTTATGTATACACAAGTACTCGGGTCACTAAGCATGTACTCATTTGTATTAGCTATGAGCTCATAACTAGCTCACACGTTCACGCCATTTCACCTCTTTTATGAGGATTATCATTAGTTCAAGGAACTCATTTTCCTTGCTTAACTAGTTATTTCAACAACACATTTTATTAATTACAAGCCAAATATACTAACCTTACAACCTTTAATTAATACTCTGTACTTGAGGATTTATACAAATAGGCTTTAGTCTTTTAATTGAGCAATACTTAATACTGCCAAGTTTTTCTGTAAATCCCTACTAAATTCTCATCCACCAAGGTTTTCCATGAGGGTCTTAACCCACATATAAACAATCATAATTACCACTAGAGGCTATAACTACCCATGCTTAGAGGCGACATTACAATCACTAATTCATTCACTCTTTGATCTTAAACAACCCTTAACATGATTATGCCATTTCAATCATTCACAAATGCAAGAGGTTCTGCTTTCCCAATAGATAGACAACATTGCTCTTAAATAAAACAATTAAGCTCTTATGGCCTTACAATAAAACTCTGTCATTTCTGCCCATTTTATTGAAATATTACCATCATTTCCCATCAGTATATTCCCACTCATGTGGAAGTATTTATCATTCCAACAAGGCAAAAATTATATTTCATCTATTGTAAATCAACATGCAACTTTTCTACTGTATGAAATTCTAAAACGAAAATTCCAGCCTGTAGTCCTTCTTCTCAAGAAGTTAGTGTTGAAGATAAACAAGCCTTTAATGAGGGGAGACTCTTTCTAATAAGTTCATCTTGGCCTTTTTATACCAGTTCTGTGACTGATCTCTTACCCATATAGGCCTAGTGCTTGAACTCTACTCTTATACCACTTTGTAACACACCTAACCCCTAAGTACCCTTTTAAGGGATGGGGTATTAAATTTTCATTTTTTCCTTAACCATCTCGAAGTCCCTTCTCAAGGGCACCATTGTCTTCTCGCCAAGATATTTCCAACAAGTGTCACCAGTGAAAAACCAAGCTCCAGATCAAAATTTATGGCCTTCTAAAGTTCAAAGGCCTTCATTGGACCAAAGCCACCACCCGACCATGTGGCACCTATGTGGCTCCCTGTTACTCACAACCTATGATGTGGCACTGACATGGCGCTTGCCACATGGCCCATCGAGCCCTCCGAACTACTGTTCAGATTCATTTAGTGCATTCTTTTTCCATCGAAGTTCTCTCTGTCGGAGTCACATTCTGCTCTAACTGGCAGTCTCCGACATAGCTAACAACCCTTGAAATTGGGCAACTAGTGACTCCTATTTTATTTGGAGTCTCCAACTCACTCTGGTGTTAACAAACCTCCTGCATTTAACTTTATGCTTAAATTAAGTAAAGACCGCAAACATCTACAATAGAGAATGAGTCTTACCTTCTCCTAGATCGATGGTTCAAATTGCATCTCAGATATTCTTTGCTAGAGTGTCTCCTTGTAACCCACTCTGAATAACACCTCACGATGATCGATCCAGATCTCCTCTCAGAGCTCTTTTGATCTTCTTGGATCAATGATCAATATTGTATCTCAGATCTCTTTCCATCTCGACAGATAAACTTCCCTAATTGCATCTCATAGCTCCTTTGACCTTGGCAGATCAACGATCCATATCTCCTCTCAGAGTTTCATCGTCGAAGTGTATATTCATAAATCACTTCAATTTATGCCCTATGATGGATGGAAAGGATCTCTTCACAAATATCTATGACAAGGATTAATACACATGTCCTCAGGTACGAGACCGACGAGGCTCCTACTCGGTCTCTTCTATGTTGGAAAATTAGTTGTCATTAATGTTGTTGGATAGTTGGTTTTCATTGATTTCAACAAGAATTGGTTGTCATTGATGTCAACAGACATGATGGGTGCATTTGGAGAATTCATGAGGAGAGAAACATTGGAGGAGCATTGGTCACAAGTCAAGTATGAGTGTTGGAGTATAAGTGTTTCCATCAATGCCAAAGGGGGAGATTGTTGGACAGTTGGATGTCATTAATGTTGTTGGACAGTTGGTTGTCATTGATTTCAACAAGTAGTGGTTGTCATTGATTTGAACAGATGTGATGGGTGTATTTGGAGAAGTCTCCAAAGTGGTCCCCTTATGGCGTAGCTCTAAGTATGGTCCTCACGAGAAGACGCTTTGAAGAAGTCTACAAGAAACCCATAGGTGCGTTCATGAAGCCCAAAGTTATTTGAGGAATAAGGACATGAAAGACAATGTAAATGCAAGTAACACACTCATATATGGATAGTCCTTGTCATGATGTTTCCAACGGTAGGTGGAATGTCACGTAGCTCCTTATGGTTGAGGAGTTAAGAGGTCATGAAATTGGAAGCCCCAAAGATGGGTTAATAAGTCCCTAATTGGTTTCAATATGGGTTAAGAATCCCCTAATTGGTTGTAATTCATTAATGAAAGGGTAAAATGGTTGTAACAAGAAATTTCAAGAAGCCCTAAATTTAAGGAAAGAGGTTACTTAGAAAAACTATATATACAACTCAAGAAGTCACTCATAAGTACATTCACACAAAAATTATACTAAATATATTCTATGTGAGTAAGTGATTCTTATCTGAGGTAACCAAGGATATCCGAGGCGAATTTTAGAGGGAAGATGAAGTAAATAAGGGCAAAATTCCAAGGGAGGATGAAGTCTTGTGATGATGTGTTCTAAGGTATGTTATTTAAAGGTCATCTTTCCATTTTTTCTATGATGTCTTTTATATAATGATTAAGATAGAAAAATTTGGATGATTTTGAAAAGACATGTCAAGGTACCCATGGTAAAAATTTCAGCTTTTGGGTTGTTGTATTTTTGGAGATACACTCCATGGAATATAGGGTTTTTGACTAGTCTTGAAACTAGTCTTAAGCAAGTGTTTCAGGTAAAACAATCATAACCTCTTCATAGAGGATCCAAATTATGTGAGACCAATTTTAGTGGAAACATAACAATTTTTAGTATCTTGTGTGTGAGTTTCAACATCATATATCAAATATTGAGCACGTGGCATGCTATACAAGTTCACTCTTCAAAATATGCTAAAATTCAGGAAGGTTTTCCATTTTTTCTATAACTTCTGTTCTGAGAAGGTTCAAACCCTGAAATTTTGAGGAGTTGGAAGAAAGATATCAGAGTATCTGTGGTTAAAATTTCAGACCTTTGTTCATTATAGGTATAGATTTATGCTTGTTGAAATTTAGGGTTTTTGATTAATCCAAAATTAGTCCAATGAGAGTGAGGTAAAGTTTGATGAGGATGCTGTTCTCTTGTTGTTGAAGTTGAGGAAGAGCTACAGGTCTATAATTTTGTGTATTATGTAAGCTATAGGATCAAAGTTACACTTTGCATGTGTTATTGAGGGTTATGTTTATGGTACATGCTTGAGGCATGTATTGATGATGATGGTACACCATTGTGATTATATGATACATTGTTAGAAGTATATCTTGGCTATATTGGTATCTGGTTTGGTATATGTCATGATGATGTTATCACATGCTTGAGGCATATTGTTGAGACATTGGCACATCTTGGATACATGGTACATGGTTGATGTATATGGTATGATACATGTTGATGTACATGGTATGGTATAGGTTGATGTACATGGTATGGTACATGTTGTGGTACATGGTTGATGATTAATGTGCATGGTTGATGTACATGGTATGGTACAAGTTTATGTACATGATATGGTATAGGTTTTGGTACATGGTTGATGTACATGATATGGTGATGGTTTTGGTATCTACGTGAGTGGATATGGTTATAGTTGGTTGATGATGGTATATCTATGACAATGACAATGATAGGTTGGTTGATGTGACAATGACAGTGACAGGTTGGTTGATGTGACAGTGACGGGTTGGTTGATGTGACAGTGATAGTGACATGTTGGTTGATGTGACAGTGACAGGTTTTTTGATGTATCAGTGACTATGGAAGTTATAGGTTGATTAATGGTAGTGCCACTAAGTCTACACTTATATTTTAGGGCGACAAGATGGGGAAAGGAAAGGGGGTTGTAGCCTCCTTTAGGTTTGTGCCAGAGAACTCAGGGAGTTGGTGCTTCCTTCAGGATGGTGCCTGTAAATTAGGGGGTTGGTGCCTCCTTCAGGTTAGTGCCAAAGAATTTAGGGAGTTGTAGCTTCCTTAAGGTTGGTGCCTATAAATCAGGGGGTTGGTGTCTCCTTCCAGTTGGTGTTGGAGAATTTAGAAGTTGGTTCTTCCTATGAATGTATTCTTGATATATATATATATATATATGAAAACATTTTGTGGTTTTCTCCCATTTGGGTTTCCACGTAAAATATGGTGTATTGTGCATGTGGTTATTTGATGTGACGATACTACTTATGGTTATATGCTCATGATATATTGAATGCAATCATAAATGATATACTATTGATAAAGTTGAATTTATATATTGTGATTGAAAGTGGTAAAAAGTGCTCATATTGATTCACCCCCCCTCTCAATATTCCAACATTCTACGCATTTCAAAACTAACATGTGGCCACCTCTCTATACGTTGAATGCCACCTATCCTGACACATGGCCCTGCCACCTAGTCATGACATGTGGCACTCATAATTCGATACAGAGTCTTGCCTAAAAACTCAATTCTACTTGACACATGGCACCATACTCGCATGACACATGGATCAATCCCTGTATGCCACATGGAGCAATGCAATTTTGATACGTCATTGTCAAACGTACGGTCCTTCCTAGTTTGTAGGCATATGGCTTAGAACTGACGGCTAGGAGCTGATCTTCCTTTTTTCCAATCGACGGTCTAAATGCCCTCTCAGAGTCCTTCCCATCAGAGTCTCATCTACTCAGGATCAAACCCAACTACGATGGCATATACTCTGACAGATCCAACTATCCTTAGAGTCTGGGATCAATAGTTAGGATTGTGTCAGAGTCTCCATCTACTCATAACTTACCTCTTCTCCAAAGGTTGTTCCCCTACGTTCTCGCTAGAAACTGTAGAGATCGACAATTAAGATCTACTCTCGCCCTTTCCATGATCGACGGTTCTTGTGGAATCTCGAAATATCTCCTTCAGAGTCCCTTTGATGATGAAGGTGATCTTCCAAAGGCCTCATCCCAAATAGGGACCCAACCTTGACCCTTAACAAATTAGGTACCAACATGTGCCATTCCTAGGATCGTGTTGGCTTCCATACTAGCACTGCAAATTGTAACGACGTCACTCTTCCCCTTGCCTTACTTCCAAGAAAATAGGAGGGACCTATGACTAATCAACGACTATGGTTTAATCTGACCTTTACATCGATCAACAACTAGGATTTATTCTTTCCCTCTCTCGATCTACGACCTAGATCTCCTTTGGATTTCTTCCCATCAAACTGTATCCCATCCGATACACTTCGATGACACTCATCCGATGGATGGTGGAGATCTTCCCACACTCAAATACAAAAATTGATAATGAAAGTGCCTATTCAAAGTCTTGAGCTTGACATGGACCCACTCCCAAATCCTTCGACCAATTAAAAGTTTCCATGCAACATCCTCGGGTACGTAGACACTCCCCATCAAAAAGGAATCACCGTCCCACTTAACCTTGCTTAGACAAGAATCTACGAAGATCTATGGTTGATAATTTATCTCACCTTCTAGTTTGATTTATGGTCCAAATTGCACCTCATATCTTTCCCATCAGAGTGCTTTCACTCCCGGGTTGCATGGTTACTCCGATCGTATCCTCCGACCCTTCGACAGATCGACAATTGTCGTTAACCTGGGTTTAAAACATGGGTTATCCTCCAATTTAACAATATGACTCATAAATTAAAATCTAATGGGTTTTGTTTCAAGGTTTGTCTACGACTTTCCAAGGCTTAAGGGATTCACGCCTTACTCCGAAGGCTACTAAGGCATTCTCTTTTCACCATTTGGGTGATGGTTTTCATCCTGAAAAATTTCCATTTCGTTGGTAGAGGGTTTCATGGGCTCAAATTCCTTTTATTGCATAGGGGACTTGCCTTAGGCATTGAGGTATTTTGATACCCATCTCGAGGTAGCCCTGGATGTCCTTCGAGTAAGATTTTTTTTTATGGCTTGCAAGCTTTACCATTCAGGGAATTTCTGGTTTTTGGAATATCCTTATAGTTATTCTTTCTCACACCTCTCAGAGGGATCAATCATTTTTTCTTTTGACTCACTGGTCCCTACTTAAAACCATACATGGATTGTGAGTACTCTGATATGCCTAACCTATGAATTTTTCAACATGAATACAGGCACATCATAAATGGATTCCTTTTAGTTTATACATGCATATCTATTGATTGAAAACAAATTTCATAAATATTAATCCTTCATGTTGTTCTATTATTGTTCAATTACTTAGACTTGTAGTAAATCAACTATTCTATTCATCCGACCAACTTATACTTCCCAGAATACAAGTACAAGTATTCATTCCTAACTCATAATTCAATTAAAGGGTATAGAGTTACTTATCTATTACAATTGGTGACCAACCAATTGACCATGGGCATTCATCTTTTCACCCAACCATAGGCTCTACATGCTTAGTCACTTTGGTTGTAGGCCACCCCCATGCCAAACCATGATATCACCAGGGAATTCTTCTGCACTTCTCTTTTCTAGCTCGACCTCTTGAGGTTTTTTAGATGCTTCCCTAACATCAAGATCACAACCTCTCCACTTGGGATCGATACCCCCCTTTTTCTTCCCCAGACCTACCCTAGCTTCTTACCCCCTTGCTTCTCGTTCATCTCCTACATGTAATGTCCTGAGGAAGTTTCTAGATCTGTTCTTTGTTTTCTTGTGTCAGAAGGACTCATGGGGTCGATTTAGAAAAATGAGGTGGAAGTACCATCCCCTCCATTAGATCTCCATACCTATATTCATTGAGGGAGGCTAGTTGTTCAACTACCAACCTCTTCTCATTAACTATTTTTTCTTCATCTAAAAGCTAGAGGAACTATGATTATTTCCTCTATATCATTCATCAAGGTGGTTTTGCATGCTCACTACACACGAATCCCCGCTTCATGTTCCCTCACTCTTTTCCTCTAGTGGTATCATGGCCAATACTTTTAAGGCTTTACCCCACATTCAGTTGTTGGCATTTACAGTTTAACAATAATGCATTTATATTGTTTGCATTCCATGGAATGGAAATCGTTAAACATGATTAATTACAAGCTGGGGGAAACAAGGGTGTTACAAACGTGCACATACTGTAGACAACTAGGTCATGTGACGAAATACTGTCTGAAGCTGATCGCTAAGTGGTAGTAAAAGAGGAACCATAATGTTCAGATGATATCGATGAAGGATCATTGTGATATCCCTTCCTGAACTCCTCTATTTCCGAGGACAACGTATCATCAGTCTCCAACATAAAACCATCATTCACGTCCATGAATTGATCGTGTTCTCCCTTTGTTAAGAACACATATGTATTCGTATTGTCCTAACAATGTATCTGGTTTTCGATCATCTGATCAAAGTCTTCATTTGCGTAGTTTTTTTTGGAAAGGAGGTCTTATCTACTGATCACCTTGATCTCTTTGGTCCCTTTGCCTGATCTACGGGACTGGAGCTCTTCTAAAGTTTTGATTTCTGGGCTAGAAATCGTTTTGCTCCGTGGTGGTAGGATTTTTCTCCATGTCCTTTCCATAAGCTTCTCCATAGTTTTCATCATCAAATCGAAATTTTTGTCTGACAATCGAGATGTATAGGGTTGCACGTCCCCTTGGGGCTTCTTCCCATTTCTGTCAAAATTTTGTTTGATCTTTCCTGATGCCATCAGATTTACTTTGACTTCAATTGCGTCGCTCATCATAACGCCTAAAGTATTAGATCTTCTTTCTCTTAGAAACAAGGTGAAATCACTGTCAAAGGAATCAATGTATCAAAGCTGGGAAGCTCCATAAGGTGGTTTGACTTCTGTGTGGATTGAGTTATAAACCTTCATGAATCTGGCCGAAAACTCTTGCACCGTTTCCTCTGGTGATATTTTTATATTGTTATATTGAGTTAGTAATTTCATATGATTCTTTTTATATTGTTACACTGAGTTAGTAATTGCAGAGGATTCTTTTTATCGCCCCAAATGGTAAGAAATGATGTTTCAAATGCTACAAAATTAGGGATGATTTCCTCTTGAAGGGCCTTAAAAAATCGTTAAACCAATCCAAGTGATTTTGGGCAGAAGCATTACATTCGACATCATATAACTTGATCCTTTGATTATAGTTATGGGGCAAATCATGTAGTTGGGCTTGTAAGGCAAGAGGGGCGAATCTGGCGGCCATAATTCTAGGGGGGTTTTGGGCTTGCTGGATGATCTGAGTGGGGATTATGGTAGTTCACGGAGGGTTATTTGGTATCATAGATTGGAGCCTCTTCTCATCGAAGACTATTTCATCCAAGTAGGATTCTGATTTGGACCTGAACAAAGTTTTCTCAAACAGTGTATCGAAGTCAAGGTCGTCGATGCTTTGTACTCCATCTTTGGGTAAAGATAAGTTCCTATCTAGGTAATAGAACGGGTCGGGTATTTGTTCCTTTGCATTGTGCATAATTTTTTTGGGATTAGACACAGGCGCTATAGGCTCTAGATTAGGGTTGGCTCTGGTATAAACTTTCTTGGGATTAGACACAGGCGCTATTTCCTCCAAAGAGAAGAAGTCTCACCCAAAGCGCTGCTAAGACAAAAGGATAGGGAAGGGCAAGGAAAGTACTTAGGAGGATTCAAAGAACCTTCAAGATTCATCCTGATCTTGCACAAGACATCTAACTACAGAACAAACCTGGACTCATATACGCAAGAATTGAATCTACTTAGGTTGTGGAAAGCATTCATGTACATAAACATCATGTGGAACTTATGAAACATAAAGAAGTACTATAAAGATACAATGCATAAGCATAAACACAGAAAGACATAAAACATTTTGAAATTTTGGATCCCTCTTCATATATTGTCTTCAGGTATTTCCCAGTTACAATCTCAAACATACCAGGTAGTGCTCTATTACATACTCCTAGATCTAGACTCATGTCACAAAGATCTAATCCCTAAAATGGTGTACATATTACATTACAGAACTCAAAAAACCAAATTCTCAATAGTAGACAACAACAATTATGACAAGACCTTACACTTGCGATCCCAATCAACCAACCCTTTTACAATTATATTCATCCCTATATATAAGCTAAGTCGTGTCTTCTAGTTTTGTCTTGCACACTTAATTGTTCTGTTACAATTGCTTTTGCTTTGCTGGCATTGTGCTATCCTTTCCGCAACTGATTTCTGTTACTTCTCCTTGCAATGCTGTACAACTTATTATGTAGCTTGTGTTATAACCCTATAATTTATAGTATCATTTGGTGAATGTAAATCTTTTCACTATGGGTGTATTTTGGTTTGCAAATAATATTTCATCTTTGCAAATTATTTTCAAGGGAAGCAGTGCACCAAACCCTCAAAAAGTCATTAAGCCTAAGTTTTGCCTCATATACTGAATTCGCGCCTGGAGAATAAAGAACGCGCTTAGATCGACGGTCGATCTAGCGGTGCGTAGATCAACGGCTGACAGTGGATTCCAGACCCCCTCGACTGTTATGTTTTTAACGGTGTGGGGGGGGG
>ML795062.1:40412-64138 GCA_009831015.1 Picea engelmannii | reverse complement strand
ATTCATTCATCTATCGTCTTTATCATTGACTCCATGTTGCCCAATGGTCCTTTATGCCTTAACCAAACCAACTCAAAATCCATAAACAAACCCATGTTCTTCATAGCTAGCCTAATATTCTCTTCAAACAAATCTATATTAGATAGATAGATCCCTCTCTGAGTCTTGGAGGGCTAGATCCAAGACTCGAAGTGGTTTTGATGTTGCCTCTGACACTGCCTCCGCAACCTTGGGCAAATTACATAGAGCTAACAGCTTGCACAACTCGTACTGGGCCAAAAATGGGACTCTAGTCCTTCTTACGCAACTTCTTATCCAAAAATGAAGGGCCCAACAGGCTCCGACCACAAACCTTGACTCGCCCTCATGTCAAGTACTCATCTCTTTCGTAACTTCCAGGAACAACTGTTGTTTTCCCTTGTTCTCCTTTTCCTCTTTCTTTTGCTCCTATGCTTGAGCTTTCTCCTCTTCTGCCTTTTCAAATGAAGGGCCCAACTCTGGGACCAAATCCAAGGCCCACTTTTTCACTTGTTGAAATATTCCAACTTTATCCTGCCATTTCCTGGCAAGGAGTGAGGCCTTTGCTACGAATTGTTGGGTCGCATTTGTAATACGTACCTTGGGGTTGGATGCGACCAACAAGTTCCATTTAGAATATGTTTTTGCATCAAATTGATGAATATGCATATAAACTGTTTGAATGACAGGCCATAAGTCGCGCAACTACTTCTTAGCTACCGATTGCACCTCAAATAGGGCGTTCAACTCATTGTCTATTTGTTGGATTTGGTCAAACTTCCGTTATTTCTACAACAGATACATCGTAGCCACAACTTCTTTATTCAACACTTGGATTCTGGTGTGCACATCCTCCAAGGTCTAGTTGCATCTAACGATGATGCCCATACCATCACTGACTTCCTTGAAAATCTGTGTGCACTCAATTGTGCGCTTATGTAGTGTTGATCAGGCATTGTTGCCTTCCACCACTATATTCTCCATATGGTCATGCAACTTTCGAGGCTACTACTCTACTTCCTTATGAGTCTATCGCAATTGCACTTCCATATGATCAGCGTGAATGGCCAATTATGACCATGCTCCTTGGAGCATTTCAATCTGATGCTCTGGCTCTCCTGCATCACTGGCTTCTAGTAGTTGGGGTGCGACCTTTCAAATTTCCAACCAGACCTCAACAAGCCTTTCTTGGAATCTTTCCAGTCTGTGCTCAACCTGGACCTTTGCATGTTCCTCGTGTTTTCTAGATGCTTGCGCAAGGAACGCTTCCTCCCTTGCGAGCTTGACAAACCTCTCGGCCTGCTGGAGCCTATGCTCCAGTTGATCAGTTGATGTTCTGATCATTCCAACCAAGTGTGTCACTGGCCACTGTGCAAGGTCAAAGGAAGATGGGGCTGTGTCCCTAGGTGCTTGGGTATACAGTGGATGTCCACTCGCCATTGAGTGTTCTGAAGGAGTCTCCACTTCCTCTTCCCCTGTGGATGGTCCTGGCACCAGCCTCAACCTCAATGCTAATGGTAGAAGTGTCAGAACCTCTGTTCTATCCATGTAGAGTTGTAACAACTCTGTGCACAATTGAGGGTTCTGGAGAATCAACTCCATCTATTCCTGCACGGATGTCACACTCTGGTTCCTTCTGAACCTTGGGTAGCTCCTTCTATTTACTTGCGCCTTCTTCCAAAGTTGTGCTTCCCTGGGCACCCTCAACCTTGCCATTGAGGAAATGTGCTGGGGGCTTTGAGCTTGCAGTTCCTCTAATGTTTGAGTGTCCTTTTGCTACAAAAAAGGCACAATCTGTTGGTCCCGGGCATCCGAGTTCTAACTAGTTAGATGTAGTCTCTGTTTCGGTAGTTCCATATTTGGACAAGAAACTTTTGGTCTTTGCTCAGGAAACTATGGGCTTGGTTCTAGGAGTTCTAACTCTGGTTTTTATGGGGGATTGAGCTGCATCGACTCTGGATCAGGGGTTTGGGGGGGAATGGTGGTTTTTGGGGGTGGCGACTGGGGTTGTGGTGGTGATGGAGGGTGCTCAGTGGTGATGGTGGATGGAAGTGTGTGAGGCTCGGGGTCATCCTGAATATGGATGTCTGGGGTTTCTCAGATCGCTGAGCGAGTGTAGGGGGAAAAAAATGAAAGGGGTTGGGGGTTCAAAACTTTGCTCGGTGAGACCCCGGTTCTGATCTTCTTTGCCACTGGTTCTATGATGAACACAATGCTCAAAATCTCATGGATCCTTACCTACTAACATGGCTTTCTCTGGCAAATGCGGGAAGATCGACAATGTTATTTTCTTTTGCTCGAGTGGCTACATATCCTCCTCCTCCCTAGAGTTTGTATGTCTCATATCTTATTTCTTTGGCACCTCTAAGCCTGAGGTCAGTCCTACCCCTACTTTTCCTTTATTATTCAACAACTCTCCAGGAAAAATGTAGTGCATCCCCAACTTGCGTGGGTTGTGTTTAAATCCCGACCACGACATTACCTCTTTGTTGAAGGCCTTCTCATCTAGATAGAATGAAAACATCCTTGAATGGAAATCCTCCCTATTGGTATGCCTTGACCATACGAACATACAATGTTGGTTTATGTTGAAGGTGATGTTCCTCATGTTGCAATTGAGGATCTCCTGCGGAATGCACAAACTCTGCGTTGCATCGATGATCCTATTATGCCACTTGGAGAATGCTGTATTGTTGAAGGCCGTATTCTTCGAGTCTGCTCTAGAATGCCAAGGTTCAAACATATTTGCAAGGTGCCCCTTGTATTCTAGCACCAACGGTATTCTAGTGGGTGGCTTCCACTTAAGAATTGTGAATGCCATCAACATGTATCCATATGTGAAGGTGCTTCCCTTCTCCTGGGATTTCTCGCAAGACATGAGTAATTCCTCCAACAGGTAACTACACCAATTGAATATGACACCATTGGCGCAAAAATACGCTACTGATAATGCATCTAGTGTGCATTCTCCCTTGTAATAAGACCTCATAACCTTGCTGGCTATGATGTAGCAGCCAATCTTGACTGTCTCTGGTAGTATCGGGTCGATTTTGGCTGTGCGCCCCCCCCTCCGAGTGTGGAACCTTTCATAGAGGTTGGGCTCCCCTTTCTTTTTTCCGTGCTTACTGGGACCTTGGAATCCTTTAGAAATGTCCTCACCTTCGAGGGATAGTCCAATACGCTGATGGATGTCGTCAGTGTGGATTGGATACTACCTATCCAACCAGATACTTTGATTGTGCACCCTTCTGATCATGAATTTGGTGCACCGCGCGACATCACCAGTGGTATTGAACATTGGTAGGTCTTTGAGGTTCATGATAGTTGAGTTGAATAGGTTGATAAATTTGGGCTTAGTCACAAAATACATGCCTCCCAAATCATCTAGATCGATACTCTAGAAGACGTCTATGTTCATCTGGGGGAACAAGACTGGATCTGTTAAGTCAAGATCAAGGAACTTGACCAGCTCCACCTTCCCCTTGAGATCACCCATGACCTCGACTCAGGGGTCGCAGGGCTGATCTGGTACTGTATCTTTGGACATGGTGCCTTGGCTTCATGTAGCTCTTGACATTGTGGGTTCTAAGTTATCAACAAATTCTGTGGCGAAATAGGGATTGAGGATCACAACTACAGGTTTTAGGGATGCACAGGGTTGTTCACTCTACAAAATTCAAAAATCGCTAAGTGCTTTCTGAAAAAAAATGCATTCTATGACGAGTTCTCAGAGCCTTATACTTGGGGTTAGATGGAAAGTTCAATGATAGCTATTGTTCATCATGACCATATGGATGCAACTTGGATCTGAGTTGTCCGACAGGACGAGTTAACTAGGTAAATCCTATTGGGCTATTCTGGCATTTACTATGCAAGTTGGACATGGACGTTGCCAATTTCAGACCTTTCTGTTTGACATATAGGAATCTTGGTGTGAATACCGATGGAATATTTTCATATCACGACTTTATGGCTTAACCGAATTCAGACGGGGTACCGTAATAGCAATAAAGGCTGTGACTAGACTAGGTTCGTGTGGCACATGGACTCAGACTGTGTTCAGATTCGTTCTCCCTTCGACCAAAAAGGGGTCCTTCTCATATTAATGACTGTCATTAATGGGTTCTTGATGTTACTTATCCTACACTACTGAGTAAGCAGTTCTGCATCAAACAACACTGAAACAAAAAAGGAAATGAACTATCTGTTGCGGTGCAACGCTGCACACGCCGACTTTATTAACTGAATTTACAAAAATTGTAGAAAACTCAAATATAGCTACTATACATTCTCCTTTGGACTATATTAAGAGTCATTTTATCTCATTTATGAGACATATAGGGTTTTAGGCGAGCGCCATTCACCCATCTTGGCCGCAACATACCATCCAGTTGCGCAATTCTGACTTCTCTTGAAGGTCGTATCTCCACAAATATAAATGGTCCCAACCAATGCATGCACAAATTTCCAGGATTCTTCTGGTACCGATTGTCATAGAGTAGGACTTTGTCTCCTTGCACAAATACTTTATTCTGAATGTGTCTGTCATGCCAATTTTTTTGCCTTGCTTTCTCAACCGACTGATGGAAGTCTGCTAAAAAGCTAGTCTCTTCTAGTTCTTGTAACTACATGAGTCTCTGCGCAATTGATTCTTCCTCCGACATATGGGTGATCTGTGAAATGTACAAACTTAGAGTGATGAATTATGCAGTCACCACAACCTCTTTCCCATAAACTAGCTGAAATGGCGTGTACCTGTAGAGTTTCTTTGTGGTTTTCCTGTAAGCCCATAGTACTGCTGGAACTCTGTCATCCCAATCTTCCCGATTTGTGCAACATACCTTCATTAACTCTCTCTCCAAAATATTGTTGAACGTTTCTACTATTCCATTGGCTTGCAGGTGGTAGGGGATGCTTTTGTGATGTTGGATCAAGAACTACACTGCAATATTTTCTATAGTGCTACTAATAAAATGATCTCCCTGATCACTGGTTAAACTCCTAGGACATCCAAATCGAGTGATAATATTCTAAAAAATGAACCTAGCAACAGTATCGGTCGATCAGTCCTCAACAGTTTCTGCCTCAGTGCAATGTGTAAGGTAGTCAGTTGCGGTAATGATGTACCTAGCCTTTGAATGATTAGCTGTGGGGTTGATCAATCCAATGAAGTCAACCACCCACTTCTCAAATTCTTGTAGAGCTCAAACTGGTTGAAGTGGTAATTCATATCGTCGTGATGACTTACCCACTCTTTGACAAATGTCACATGATCTAGCATATACCTTTGCATTCTTGAAGAGCGTTTCCTACCATATTCCAGCTTGGAGGAATTTCTGCGCAGTGGATTTTCCTCCTACATGACCTCCTGCAACTCTGTTGTGGCACTCCCATAGTATATCCTATCTTTCATGGTTCAAGACACATCTCCTGAGGATATTATCTGGTCCCAATTTATATAATTGCCCTACAATTAACTGGTAGTCCGCTTCTCTAACAACCATATGGCATTTTTGGGTTGTGAAATATGTTTCTGGGCAGGCTCCTGTACTTAAGAATATTGATATGTCTTTCAGGTACTCTGGTATGGCCTCAACCCGGAACATATCTGCAATTGGGAGCTGATCGTCAAATGCTCTGCCACTTTTCCCTGACTCTAATCTAGAAAGGTGATTAGGTCCTATGTTGTATTTTCCAGGCCTAATGATCACTTCGAAAGATAATTCCTGAAACAATAGGAACCATCTACAAATTCTCCCTTCCAACACATGTTTTTTAACTAGATATTTCATTGCAGAATGATCAGTAAATAACTTAAAATGAGAACCTAACAAATAATGTCTAAATTTCTGCAAAGCATAAATCATGGCTAGACCCTCCCTTTCTGTCGTTGTGTAGTTGCGCTCAGCTTGGGACAATTTCGTGCTCACAAAATAGATAGGATGATCCATGGCTCCATATCTAGGTTGTGCTAAGATAACTCCTAAGGCAATACCTGAAGCATCTACGTAGATGTGAAATTCATTTTCCTAGTTTGGGAATATCAAAATCAGTGCTGTGCTGAGCTTCTCCTTTAGGGTCTCGAACGCTTTATCACATTTTGGAGTCCAGTGTAACATTTCAGTATTTTTCAATAGATTTTCCAGAGGTGCAGTGATATTTTCATATCTTCTGATGAACCTGCTTTAGTACCCTATGTATCGTAGCATGGAGCACAACTGCTTAACACTCGTAGGTGGCATCATGTTCACAATAACCACAACTTTGGTTGGGTCTCCCAGTACTCCCTCTCAACATACTATGTGACCCAACAAATTTCCATGTGGTACATAGAAGATACACTTTCTGAGATTCAATGATATCTGCAATTCTCTGCATTTGTCAAAAATCAAACGTAACAACGCTACATGTTCCTTGAGAAAACTATATATCATCCAATCATCCATACAAAATTCTATAAACTTGTGAATAAATTATCTGAAAGCTGCTATTACAATCCTAGAGAAAACTGCAGGGGCATTCTTTAAGCCAAATGACATCCCATTGTATGCAAAATACCCCCATTTTGTTATGAATGTGGTCTTCTTTTTGTCCTCTTCAACAATCCTTACTTGGTGGTACCCTGGAAATCCATCTGTTAATGAGTATGCTTCTTTCCTTGCAACCTGTTCTAGCACCTCGTCAGTAAAAGGTGTTGGAAAAGGGTCATGCACACATGCATAGTTAAGGCTTCTATAGTCTACACATACCCTGACATCCCTTGTGCATTTCTTTCTCTGGATGACTATTGGTCTAACCCATTTTTCTTCTTCCACTTCAAAGATAAGTCCAACTTCCAACATCTTTTCTATCTCCTTCTTAACCTTCTCTTTTACTCTAGGGTTAAGGTGGTATGGTCTATGCCTCACAGGCTTTGATCCTGGTTTTAATTCAATTTTCATTTCTCCCATAACTACTTTGATCCCTTTTAACTCTGAAAAGGTCTTTGGGAACCGTTAAATCTTAATCTTGTCATGTTCTTGCGAATCGTGGTTTTTGCCTAAGTCTATGATTTTTCCTGTCCTTTCCCCTTTTTGCAGACCCGATCATAGATTTTTCCTCTCGATGTCTATTTTTCTTTTGTTTGCCTCCATCCTTGTTGATCGACTAGTCTTCCCTGTCGAACTTGCCTAAGAAATATCATCCCTGATCCTTTTTGTTCTCCCTAAGGCCGATCACCTCTCTCTTTACCTCTGTCACTGAGCCTTCATTTTCCCAAGTCCCAGCCGTGTCGCCCAAGTCTCCATTGTCACAGGTCGTAGCACTGAGTGTGGTCTAGTAGGGACTCAAAGCGAGCCAACAATTTCAATCTTCAACACAGGCAAGTAAGCACGGGAATTGAGATTTCAAACGTCGTAAAATTGTTCAGCAGGGACCATGAAATCCTAATTCACAAAAAGGGAATATCTGGGTCATCCAATCATAAAGAGACGAGGTTCGTTGATCTGACATTGACAAATTTCAGAGGATCGAGAATCATGATTTTGGGGTTCTCGTCATAAAGGTGCATCCCTAGCCCAAATCCTGAGACCCGAAAGGCCAATGGTTCAATCTAATCCATCCAAATTAAGGGACGCGTGGCACCGTATCAACAGGATTGCAATTTTGCAGAATTGAGTTTCAAAAGTGGAGCATGGCGTGAGGCCCACAAAACGCAAAATCACGAAACGCTCGAAAATTGGGCTCGTGGTCTCAGCACTTGATCGCATGGGAAGCAGATCCTAAAAGAGGGGTCAATGCTCATCACATAGATGACATTTCATGTGGTCTCGGAAAGAATCGTGACCATCCATTTTGAAGAAATATTGACCGCCGATCTCAAGGGCCTTTTCACGATTTTGGGCATCGCGATGTTGGAATCAGGTTGGAGTGAAAACTCTCGAAAGGTAAAGTCCTCACAACACCTTGGGAAGTTTGGGCCCATGGTCATAGCCCCTGGTCTTATAATGAGAGGGTCCGAGAAAGAAGGTCGGCACCCATCGCGTGGAGCTGGCGACTTGGGGCCTCCGAGGAGGCATCACAGGCACTTGATCGTCCCCTGAGCATTTCGTTTCAGTCACTCTCCTGGGAAAAGAAGTTAATGTGAATTGAGAGGGTGGTTGAAACCTCAGCTCAATCCATAAATGGAAGGCATGGAGGTTTTGGAGGTGGTCAAATCGTGGTACCCCTGTGGGCGAATTTCCCTACCAGAGCCATACCGATCTGATCTTTCTTCTGACAGAGGAAAACTTGTGCAGTCTGACAGAAGAAGAAGATGCGAAGATTTGAATGAAGTAACCAGGTCACACTCTTGGTATTGGCAAGTTTTTCTGAGTATATATACTCATTTTTTATATTTTTTAATGGTTGATGGTTGAGCTAAGCTCCCGATTTTAAAGTTTTAGTATTTGAGACTTCTTGTTTAATGACAGTCAGCTTCCTTTCTCCATATTGTTTGCCTCTGATACTGAAAGATTTCACGATTGACCGATTCACATGAATTGTCGTGACTGTGTTATGATGGATGTTTGATCGTAACGATGTTATGATTTCTTTCAGTTTCCTTGTAATTTAAATTCAAGAAGTTCTTGTGTTTAATTTTTTCCTCTTTGGGCTGCTGGAAGACCTGATGTTCACAACAGGACTTTACATTTTTCTCACCAAAGTCTTCCTTCGATTCACCCTTAATACAACCTACCGACTGAAGTTAAACTAAGAACTCACTTGTTTGTGCATATTAGTCCAGTTTCCTGAGTTAAGATGATATTTTCTTGAGATTGCAGCCATTTGAACTTTTTATAACCAACCCGTGACATAAAATTATGATGGGTATCAGACTTACCTCTGTCGCAATCTAGGGGTGACTTCTGGTGCTAACATTTATGGCACCACTGTCAGGGAGGAAATTGAAAATTTTTGCTGGGATTGAATGACAAATCTTACTGGTTCTGAAGGTGCATTAGAACTTGGTACATCAAATATTGCAACTGTGCACCTGGCGACTCCATTGAGGTGAGTCCACTGGCGACTCCATTGTTTTAGCTGTGGATTCCAGAGGAAGACACATGAGGTATACTCCACAACTACCTCTAGCGACTCTTAAATCCAACCCGAAGAAAATTGTCAGAAGAAGAAAGACCCCTCAAGAAGGAACTTCAATCGCTGAACCAGGTATTTCTGATGATTTTCACTATCCTCCTTTAGAAAATCCAATATCTTCTTCTCATTCTCCTATTATACCATCTGTTGGAGTTTCCCGAATTTTAAAGTTTGGGAGTGTTCCTGTTGAGTTTTCCCCTCCTTCTCTAGGTTTGGAGGGATAAATCCTTGTCATTCCTCTCTCCCCTGAAGTTGTACTGAGTTTTATACCTAGGAACACACAAGATTTTCCCACTCCGAGCTATACCACCCCTCCTCCTATTAGAGTTACTGATTTTGCAGAAAGGGAATCTTATTTTCCTTCAAGACCTATAGCCTTTTCTCCAAACCCTCTACTGTTTCCCTTTCCTTGCGGAGGCTCAGTTCCAGTCTCCCTTGTTCGACTCCCTTCCCCTCCTAGTTATCCTCCACCTATAATCCCCATGGCAGGTGCCAACCCTCCTAGCAACAAAATGAATTCCATAGTGGCTGCAATATATTCCCCTTTAGCCCTACCTCATCCAATGAATGCTCTCCCTACTGGAGATTACCTAAAGTATATGCCCAAGTTCACGGGAGAAGAAGACATAACTGTTGAAGAACACCTTGCCGCCTTCTATAGTGATGCAGACAACCTGAATATTGAAAATGAAGATGTCTAGATGAGAGTCTTTATCCAGAGCCTTGATGGTGAGGTTAGGAAATGGTTTAGGGGTTTGACCTCTGGATATATTGATGGAATTGAAGCCTTAGATGATGTTTTATTGAGGTAGTGGGGGGATAATTTTTTTTTTTTGTATTACATCATAGATTTCGGGGCTCTGAAGAAAAAGGAGGGAGAGTCTGTCTCTGACTTCTCTAAAAGATTCCATAAAATGTACAATAATATCCTTGCTGAGATAAAGCCTACATAAGCCTCTGCCAAAATCACTTATGCTAGTGATTTTGACCCCAATTTCCGCCTCCTTTTAAGAGAAATACAAGCTACCTCTTTGGCTCTTATGCAAGATGTAGCCCTGGAAGTGGAATCCAATGTGTTAACAATTGACAAACTTATGAATAAAGCTGACAAAGATAGAGGAAGGGGAAGATCTGAGGCCTCAACCTTTGGTTCTTCTGCATCTCACCCTCAAGTAGACGAATTGACCAAGATGGTGAAGTCCCTATCTGTAGAAATGGAGAAGATGAAATTCGAAGGGAAGTAAGGTTATAAGAATGTCCAAAATGATGATAATAGAGCCAACTTTAGAATACCAAACAATGCCCCTAAGATACTCTGAAGAGAGCCTAGACACCGAGAGAGGGATGACCAGACAATCCGAACACCTGTCCAAAATAACCTAGTTGCTGATGAAGAGAGGGAAGAAGAAGATCTTGACTCTGAAATTCATTGCGTTGGAGACACCTCCCCTTCTCCCCATTTAACTCAATATGCATATGAGGAATCCGTCATGAACAATCAAATAAGTGAGCTGAGCAAAGGGGAAAAGGCCAATAATAGCCTGAGAAAATACAACCTCCAGTCTAAGAAGAATGAAGGGAAGTCTGACATCCTTGATCCAACCCCTAAGGCAGAGAATCCTGCTAAAGATGCAGAAAACCGCAACAAATAAAAGAAACCTCAAAATCCCCCACTGATAGCCAAAGATATTGTCCTAGAGGTGAGGGAATTTTTGAAGCCCCCTTCCTCCAGTTTTGAGCACAAAATCCAAAAGATCAGAATTTTTGTACCCCTTTAAGAGTTGGTCAAGCATGAAGGTTTTAAAAAATCCCTCTCTAAGTTGTTGTAGCCTGAGTCATCCTCCCATTCCACAGACTTAGTAAACCTCCAAGACGAAAAACCAACAGTCATCCTAGGTCTTATGGTAGAAGACAAATATGATTCATCCCCCCCCCTTCTACACATCCCTCAACACACATGATAAGGTGTTGCATAACTGTTTGATGGATTCAAGGGCATCTCATAATATCATGCCCAAACCTATCATGGAAGAACTCGAATTAGAAATCACAAATGCTTATCATGATTTATATTCATTTGATTTGAGGAGAGTGCAATGTCTTGGGGTCATCAAAGATATGGTTGTGACCTTGTTTCAGCTGCCCATGAAAAGTGTGGTCATGTATATCGTGGTGGCTGATGTTCCTCCCAAGTTTGGCATGCTATTGTCAAGATCATGGATAAAAATACTTGGGGGAATCTTGCATATGGACCTCACATATTCAACCATTCCTGTATTCAGAGGGGAGCATAGGAGGATGTACATAGAAGCTCAGTTGGCCTACATTATAAGTGATGAAACATACCCCACCAATCATCCTATATTTTCCCTTGAAACTGATTTGGGATCCATTTTATTGTAGCTCACTAATGCCCTTGAACCTCCTCTTGAGATCATAAAACCCATTATCCTCTTTGAAAGTCCTCCTCTCATTACCCCTGTGTGGAAAATGTTCTTTGATGGAGCATCTTCTAGAGAAGGCATTGGTGCTGGAGTAGTTTTTGTTTCCCCTTCTCAGGAAACCATATCTTTTTCATACAAATTAGAGTTTGAATCTACCAATAATGTAGCAGAGTATGAAGCTCTTGTTCTAGGTTTAAGGGCTGTAAAGGATATGGGAATTGAGGAGATAAAAATGTTTGGGGATGCTGAGTTGATTGTCCAGCAGGTCAGAATTGCTTATCAAGCCAAACATCCTCGGCTTAGAAGTTACATAAAGGAAGTATGCGATTTGGTTGATAGATTTTTCTTGGCTTTCAACATTTCATTTGTTCCCAGAGAAGAAAATTCCATGGCCGACTCTTTGGCTGTCTCAACGAGCCAGTGTAGGATCCCTCTACCACCTAAGCCCAGGCATGAGGTTGAGATTAGATATAGGCCCTCTGTACCTGATAATATCAAGCATTGGAAGGTGTTCAAGGATGATCTCGAAATCAAAATATTTCTTGAGTCAATTGATGAGTTCTCTGCATTACATATCGATCAGAATCATGATTCTGAGGGCGACCCTCCCCCTGAAATATTTTTGAATAAAATTGCTGATCATCATATTGTGTAGTTACCAAGCAATAATATTCTAAAGGGACTAATCCATTTGTAAAGGATATTTGACAGTAATGGTGTGGCTGTAAAATCTTAGAGGCCGATTGATGAGGCTGACATAGCCGAATGCAACATTAGTCTAGAGGAGGATCCCAAGTTTGTTAAGTTTTCGAGCAACCTGTCAAGAGAGTAGAGGGCTGAGGATACTGAATTATTAAAGGAATTCAATGATGTGTTTGCCTGGACCTATGAAGAGATTGGGACTTATGACACCAGCGTTATTGAGCATAAGATTCCACTGAAAGAGGAAGCCAAACCATTTAGGCAGATATTAAGACAAATCAATTCTATGCTGCTGCCTATCATGGAGAAAGAGGTAAAGAAGCTACTATATGCCTAGATCATCGTGCCTTTGAGATATTTAGAATGGGTGGCCAACCTGGTCCCTATGAGAAAGAAGAGTGGGGAAATTAGATTGTGTGTTGATTTCATGAACCTGAACAGAAGCTCAAATAAAGACAATTACCTCTTGCTGGAAATGGAACATATTTTACAAAGAGTAACTAGCACATCAAGGATATCCATGATTGACGGCTTTTCAGGATACAATTATATCTCGGTCCTGCCTGAAGACAGAGAGAATAAAATCACCACTCCTTATGGCAAATTCATGTATGCCAAAATTCCCTTTGGATTGATGAACGTAGGGGAAACCTTTCAGCGAGCCATGGACATTGCCTTCATTGGAGAAAAGGATAAATTTGTGGTCATCTATCTTGATGACATAAAAATATTCTCCAAATATGATAAAGAACATTGTCAAAATCTGAGAAAGGTCTTCTCGAAATGCAGAAGGTTTGGTCTCTCCCTAAATCCCAAGAAGTCTCTATTTGCCATGAAGGAGGGGAAATTGTTGGGCCATATAGTATCAACTGAAGGAGTCAGGATTGATCCCAGAAGAGTTGAAGCAATATAAACCTTGTCACTTCCAAGATCCAGGAAAGAAGTCCAGTCTTTCCTGGGAAAAATCAATTTTCTGAGGAGGTTCGTTTCCAACATTGTTGAGATGGTAAAGCTTATAACAACTATGTTGAGGAAAGGAAGCAAAGTCAAATGGACTGCCGAGTCTTGAAATTCCTTTGATTATATAAAGAAGGCCTTGACTGAATCCCCTATGCCTATCATCCCTAGTTACTCAAAGGATTTCCTCATTTTTCATTGGCTTCTTTTGACACTGTAGCAACTGTTCTGTTGCAGAAAAATGCTGAAGGGTTGGAGCAACCCATTTCCTTTTATAGTTGGGCATTGAGAGATGCTGAAGTGAAAWATGATATSATGGAGAAGCAGGCCTATGCCTTGGTGAAATCTCTCAAGGATTTCAGAGTCTATTTTCTGCATTCAAAGGTCATTGCATATGTCCYTTCAGCTTCTGTGAAGGACATTCTCATCCAACTTGACATAGATGGGAAAAGGAGTAGGTGGATTGCCAAAATCCTCGAATTTGATCTGGAAATGAAACCCACCAAACTAGTCAAAGGCCAAGGTTTAGCAAAGCTATTGGMTGAATCTAATTGTAAAKCTCTAGGGGTTAACTTCATCAACATTTKCTCAGGAGGCTAGCAGGCTGAAGCGTCTGATAAAAGTCCTCAGAACAATCCTCTACTGGCAGAATGCACCTGGTACAAGGATATCATAAGTTTTCTGCAGGAGTTAAAACCCCCTGACACTATGGGGAGGAGTAAGGCAAGAGMTTTAAATCTCAAAGMAATAAGATATTTCCTTATCGACCATGCCTTGTATTGCAAGGACCCTCTGGGTGTTCTTCTAAAATGTTTAGACCCACAAGAGGCCTAAACGATTATTTTTGAGTTCCATAGCAGTCTATGTGGAGGAAATCATTTCTGGAAAACCACCACCTACAAAATCCTCACGGTCGGGTACTACTAGCCTACTCTATCCACTGATGTCTGTGCAAAGATCAGGGCTTGCATCAAATGTCATAAATTCTCTGGGAAGCAATAACTCAAGTCTCTGCCATTGAAACCCGTGGTAGCTTCAAGACCCTTTCAACAGTGGGGCCTGGACTTTGCTGGGGAAATTCATCCTGCATCCAGTGGTTGGCACATATGGATCCTGATTGCGAAAAATTAATTTACCAAGTGGATAGAAGCTATTCCCACAAGGATTGCTTCTCACAAGGTGATCATCAGTTTCCTGGAAGATATTATAGCAAGGTTTGGTTGCTCGACAAGAATCGTCACTGGGAATGATGCATCCTTTAAGGCTGAACCATTGATCAATTTTTGTGAGCAATTTGAAATTGCATTGATTCACTCTACCCCATATTATCCCTAGGGAAATGGACTGGCAGAGTCCTCTAACAAAATTCTGATCAAGATCATCAAAATATTGTTAGAGGACAACCAGAAATCATGGGTTTCAAAGCTAAAATTTTCTCTGTGGGATGATAGAGTGAAAACAAAGATATCCCTGGGTGTCTCTCCTTTCTAGCTTGTTTATGGAACTGAAGCAGGCTTTCCTCCTCATCTTGCCCTGCGAGTGGAGAAATTCTTTCAGAATTTCCAAGGAGAGCATGATGACATGATCTGAAGGATACATTAGCTGGTAGAAGTGCAACAAAATAGAGAGCAAGTAATGGATAGAGCACATGATCGTCAACAAAAAATCAAGCAGGCCTTTGACAGGGAGAGCAGAAAAGCGGATTTCCAGCTGGGAGATCTAGTGCTCAATTAGGATGCACCCAGGCAAGACAAGGACAAGCATAGAAAATTTGAAGCCCCTTGGATTGACCCTTTCAAAATCTTGGAATCATTTCCAAACAACACTTACAGGTTGCAGAATCTGGAGGGTGATGAAGTTTTTGGTGGCCCTATAAATGGGTACTTCCTAAAAATGTTTTTTGTTTAAATCCGCAATTGACGTCCCACCATTGTAAATACCATCTCTGTTTGATGTTTATTTTGTTTAGTTATAATAGGAGACTCCATAACCCAAAGCAAGGCACTGGAGCTACTCATTCTTGGAAACTCACAGGGAGCATGCCATCCCCTGTGGAGCCAAATGTTAGAGCTTAATCTTGTCATGTTCTTGCGAATCGTGGTTTTTGCCTAAGCCTATGATTTTTTCTGTCTTTTCCGCTTTTTGCACAGCCGATCATAGATTTTTCCTCCCGACGTCTATTTTTCTTTTGTTTTCCTCCATCCTTGTTGATCGACCAGTCTTCCCTGTCGAACTTGCTCGAGAAATATCAGCCTCAAGCCTTTCTGTTATCCATAAGGCCGATCACTTCTCTCTTTACCTCTGTCACTGAGCCTTCATTTTCCCAAGTCCCAGCCGTGTTGCCCAAGTCTCCATTGTCACAGGCCACAACACTGAGTGTGGTCTAGTAGGGACTCAAAGTGAGCCAACAAGTTCAATCTTCAACATAGGCAAGCAAGTGTAGGAATCGATATTTCAAACATCGTAAAATTGTTCATCGGGGACCACGAAATCCCGATTCGCAAAAAGGGAAGATATGGGCTGTCAGATTGTGAAGAGCTGAGGGCCGTTGATCTGACATCGACAAATTTTAGAGGATCGAGAATCGAGAGTTCGGGATTCTCGTCATAAAGGTGCATATATAGCCCAAATCCTGAGACCTGAAAGGCCGATGGTTCAATCTAAGCTGTCCAAATTAAGGGATGCGTGGTGCTGTATCAACGAGATCATGATTTTGTGGATCGGGTTTCAAAAGTGGAACATGGCGCGAGGCCCCCGAAACACGAAATAGCGAAATGCCTGAAAATTGGGCCCGTGGTCTCAGCACTTGATCGCATGGGAAGTAGGTCCTAAAAGAGGGACCAACGCTCATCACACAATCGACGTTTCATGTGGTCTAGGAAATAATCATAATCATCCATTTTGAAGAAAGATCAACCGCCGATCTGAAGGGCCTTTTTCACAATTTTAGGCATCACGATGTTGGAATCAGGTTGGAGTGAAAACTCTCGAAACGTAAAGTCCCGACAGTACCTTGGGAAGTTTGGGCCCATGGTCATATCCCCTAGTCGTATGGTGAGAGGGTCCGAGAAATAAGGTTGGCATCCATCCCATGGACTTGGTGACTTGGGGCCTCCGAGGAGGCATCGCAAACACTTGGTCGTCCCCTGAGCATTCTGTCTCGGTCACTCTCTGGGGAAAATCAATTAATGTAAATTGAGCGGGTGGTTGAAACCTCAGCTTAATCCATAAATGGAAGGCATGGAGGTTCTGGAGGTGGTCAACCCGTGGTATCCCTATGGGCGAATTTCCTTGCCAGATCCATACTAATATGATCTTGCTTTTGACAGAGGAAAACCTGTGCAGTTTGACAGAAGAAGAAGACGCGACGCTTTGAATGAAGTAACTAGGTCACGCTCTTGGTATTGGCAAGTTGTTCTGAGTATATATACTCAGTTTTAATATTTTGTAATGGTCGATGGTTGAGCTAAGCTCCCGATTTTAAAGTTTTAGTAAAGCCTATGGCTTCTGGTTATGTATCTGTATTTGAGACTTCTTGTTTAATGACAATCAACTTCCTTTCTCCATCTTGTTTGCCTTTGATACTGAAAGAGTTCATGATCGACTGATTCACATGAATTTTCGTGACTGTGTTATGATGTATGTTTGATCGTAACGTTGTTATGATTTCTTTCAGTTTCCTTGTAATTTAAATTCAAGAAGTTCTTGTGTTTAAGTTTTTCCTCTTTGGGCTGCTGGAAGACCTGATGTTCACAAAAGACCTTTACATTTTTCTCACCGATGTATTCCTCCTATTCACCCTTACTACAATCTACTGACTGAAGTTAAACTAAGACCTCACTTGTTTGTGCATATCAGTCCAATTTCCTGAGTTAAGATGATATTTTCTTGAGATTGCGCCCATTTGACTTTTTTATAACCAACCAGTGACATAAAATTCTGATGGGTATCAATCTTACCTCTGCCGCAATCCAGGGGTGACTTCTGGTGCTAACAAAAACAAATCCTCATATTCTCGCAAAAAACTATGTATTTCTTGGCTAGTTTTCTCATCTCAGTAATCTCCCACCATAGCTATCTTAGGTTGCTCTGTGGTCCCTATATTGAATTTGCACAACTTCAATGGGTGATTATAAAAACTATAAGTCTGAATGGGTATGATTTTCTGGATATATCTGTTTCCTTTTGTCTCTTTAATGGCTAGGTTTCTCAATTCCTCTAAATCATCTGGGATTTCTGAATCTCTGGAAATCTTATATCATTCTATAGGATTCTTGTCTAAGGTTAGGTGAATACTAGTCTGAAGTTCTCGACTATGTTTTGCACATACCACTAGGTTTGATTTCTGTTTACTATTGTCTGTAAAAATAAATTCTTTGATTCTCTGTAGGAATACTTCAAGCTCAGGGTACTTACTTGTAAACGAGAAGTCCTTGCAAAAGTGATCTGCCAATGTTTTCCAGTCGCTGGTCTGCCTTCTAGTTTCTTCATGTATGAACCAAGCTTTCGGGATTAGACTTAGTGAGCAGGGAAATACCTGAACCCAGAAGCGGGAGGGTATTTTCGCAACTTTCCGCTGTGTCACAGACTATTCAATATGTAATTTAGGGCTATATTCTCCATTGAACAATTGCACAACTTGGAAATCCGTCTGCATCTTTGATTCCAGCCGCTCCTTATCTTGAAACCTATATTTGATAGCTTTCTTCACATCGTCCCAATTTATGAGTAAGGCCTTATGATTGGCCCACCATCTAGAAGGGGTGTCCTGGAGGGCTACATTTAGTACTAAGATCCTTTGACCCTCCGCTACCTTTTCTTCCATGCTGAGCGAAAAAATTTCAAGTTCTAAGATACCATCATATATTGGGTGTTCTCTGACCTCGGTCCCAACCCATCTGGTTACCATCACAGTTGCACATCTCCTTGAGAAACTTTTGTATGAGCCTTGCTTCCAACTGTCAAATGCTAGTTTTGAATCTTTGTCCACTGACTATATACTCCTCCAACTTACCGATCCATCAGCAGTAGGATTTATGTAATCTTCTATCATTCCTGCTGTTACAATGTACAACTGATCCAAGTATTCTCCCTCCATATTGTTGTCTGTTGGCTTCGTGTATCTGGGACCTACACAAAGATCCAAGGGTTGAACTATCTTGATCCCTTCTACCTCAAATTTCATAGTGTCTTTCTTTAGGTCGATCACTACATAGTTTTCATAGGCCCAATCAATCCCAAGTAGTGCAGGGTAAGGGTCCTTATCCCCCATGATCTCAATCACCTCAAATTCAGCTATAGTCTTCACTCTTGCAACATCTATTTCCACATTCTCTAGTCTTACTATGGGGAAAATACAATACTGGTTGGCCATCCTTAGCTGGATTGGGGAATATGTCAACTGGGTTTTTCCTAAGGCTTCCCAAGTATTTTTAGGCAGAATGTTCACATCAGATCCTAGATTCAACATGACATCCTTAATCTCAATTTCGTCTAACTGGGCTACTAGTCTGAATTCTTTTCCAGTTCGTACTTTCCTTCTCTACACCCTCTGAGCAATTTTCTCAGGAATACTAGTCCTTATTCCTGCTTCTGTGGGTTCTTCATTCCCTAAAACTAGGTATATCGCATTGCACAACTTTTCTGTTAATTGGTCATTCCAAAGAATATCAGAGAATAATTGAAACCAAAGGTCGAATGCATTTTGAGGTTGCTCAGGTTGTCTCAGTGTGACTACATGGTTTCTGGGTGCAAGGGGTGAAGCAGGGACTTGCGCAATATTAGGGTAAACAATAGGTTGTGGGGGTTTCTCTTGCATCTCAGGGCTAGGGATATTCTTAAATAGTTCTATGGCATTTTTAAAGAACAACTTCAGTTTTAGAGGGTCATACTTGTCTTCTTTAGGTGTTGCTTTCTATATCCAAGGTAGATTATCAACATCAACTCCTGTCTTTGCTCCTCTACAAGTAACAATATTGAGGTTGGGAAATTGTCCTTTAATAACTCTCTTTATTTCTGAACTGATGAGGTTAGTTCCTCATTGATGTACTCGATCTTCCCATTTTTCAATTAGTTCTAGGAAGTCTTCAGTTGTGTTCCCATTGGTTCTGTAGTGAGAGAACTATGGATGCCTCGGATGAGGATAGTCTCTCGCCATATGGCCTTTCTAATCACATCTGTGACATCTTCTTGGCCCTCTTCCCCCATTTCTTCCTCCTCTAAAGTCTCCTTTGGCTCCACCTCCCCGACCTCTTCCTGGTCCCCGAGGGTTTTCATTCACCCTGAATGCTGTTCGGTCCAACATGTCTGCATGTGCATCCAACACTCTACATTGATTGGTGGTGTGTGTGGTATATGCACAAAACTCACAGTGTACAATATTTGGAACTATCGAATATTTTTGCATGATGGGGCATTGTCTCGGCCCATACCCATGGATTTGGAAAATCTCACAATACTAAACTGCTTGTGCTACTTGGCTCCCTGGAAAAGCATGATATGGGGTGGGGTTATGGAATGGTAAATTCATAGACACTTGTGCAACTCCTCCCGTGGGTCCTGGTGATGGTCCCATTGGATTCTGAGGAGGTCCCATTCTCCTCATTCGTGGACATTCATTCACTATATGTCCTTTTGTATAACATCCAATGCACTAGAACCGCAGTCGTCCTGGTCTAGGTATCGTCAGTTCTTGAATATTTTATGTAAGCAATGATATTTTCCCTTGTAGTTGCACCAAATTTGCATCTTCTGGGGGTCTGGTCACTCTTAGGCTCCCAGGATATCCCGCCATGGATTCAATCTTCATTTATTGTTCCAAGTTGTTTTTCAAAGGGGCTATTCGCTGTTGTGTTAGTGTAATCCATGCCAGAGGTAGAAATACATGAATATACCATTCTATTTGATTATCCTCATAGATTGGATGTGCTAACCTTCCTATAGAATCTTTAAAATTTTGGCTGTATTCCCAGGCTGATTCACCTTCCCTTTGCTGGATCTCGCGCAACTCAGACAAAGCTTGTTGTTCTAACTGAGGTAGATTAAACTCCGCTATGAACCGTGTCCATACCTGGCCAAATTTGAATGCTTGACCTTGCATTCCTGGTACTCCTGTATCAATACTATTCATATACGATTTGAGAGCACGACCTCTCAAGGTAGTCTGGAACTCAACCAACTTATTTGCATCCGGAGTCCCTCTGGATCTCTGGATTGCTTCGCACAAGAACCAATGCCGCTCCACATCTTCATCTCCCTTACCCCAGAATTCTGGGTATCAGGCAATCGAACCTCTTGCATGACCATCCATTGTTGATCTTGCTCCTCTTATTAAAATGAAACCTAATGGTCCCGCTTGTGATCTACCAGGGGATCCCAATATCCTCCCTCTACTCACAATTCCTGGCTGTGACTGACTAACTAATTGTACTGGAACATAATTAGCATAAGAGGGTAGTATAGAACTTACCACTTGTATAGAAGACACTTGGGTTGTGGAAGATTCGGGGCTAGTGCCACTGGCTTCGGGGCAATTTTCCTTTATCTGGGGGGTCTTGTTTTCTTCCTCTGCATCAGTCTCTTCAACCTGATTCCTGATATTTCCTATCATCGGGGTTGAATCTTCTCTTTCCTATTTAAGATCCATGTCGATTCCCTTCTCTCTTACTTCTACACCTTCTCCTTCTTGTCCACCCTCCCGAGGACTTCCTTGTCTCTGCACTTCTGTCTCACTTAATCTTTGACTGGCCAATATTTCCTGTCTTGTCATCTTTCACAACTCTTCAATATGTCTTTCCTCTACTTCTCCTAGTCTGAATTCTTTCCGCAACTTCTCGGACTATCTTGCTACTTTCTTTCTTTATCTTATCACACCACCACCTCTCAACTATGGCAACTCTTTTCAAGGCTCTCTCGTCTCTTGAGTCCATTTCTTATTGTTTCCCCCGCTTATCAAATAACCCTTCCCCTCTCTCAGGCCATGACTCCACCCCAACCTCACCCTACCCCTAACAAGGGTGTTTACGCTGCCATCACAGTCGGGGACATAGTCAACATCCCCTCTTCCATCAAGAAAACTTTAATCCATAGGGGGATTTCTTTCAGTAGTCTTCCTTGTGTGTCTTTCTTGAAATCCGCCTCTTCTCGTCAAAAATATTGGTGATTCTTGGTTGGAAACTCAACAGTGTATCCTTCTAATGTGGTATTGACCCAGAAATAAATCGCTCGCGTGACTGGACAATCCAGTCGATGAAGTGCTGCAATATTTTTTGTATCCCAAGTACAGGTCTTCTTGACTCATTCTTGGAACTATGAATCTTCTTGGAGCCTATCTATCCAGTGGAAAAGTTCTTCTAGGAACTTAACTCAAAATATCTCGTACTGGTTGCTTGATCTTTCTGAGTAAAATACTACCTCCCGAGTATCTTTCACAACTTTTCCCCTTAGCTCTGCTTCTTTCCATATGAAGGCGTCACACTTTTTCTCCCACCATTGGTCAATATTAGATCTGTGAATCCACGGAAGCATCCTCCCTACAGGTTCCCTTTTAACGCAGTTCTCAACAACAAAACCATTTTTTTGGTGCAAGATTGATTAGACCAGGGTCCTTCTCAAGTTACCAATAAAAGGTACCGTGTATTCTAGAGTGCTGGCATTTTCATCTCCTCTGAAGAGAAGAAGTCTCACTCGAAGCGCTACTAAGACAAAATGATAGGGGAGGGCAAGGAAAGTACTTAGGAGGATTAAAAAAACCTTCAAGATTCATCCTAATCTTGCGTAAGACATATAACTATAGAACATACCTGAACTCATATACACAAGAACTAAAGCTACTTAGGTTGTGGAAATCATTCATGTACATAAAAATCATGTGGAACTTATGAAACATAAAGAAGTACTATAAAGACACAATGCAGAAACATAAACATAGAAAGACGCAACATATTTTGAAATTTTGGATCCCTCTTCTTATGTTGTCTTCAGGTCTTTCCCAGTTACAATCTTAGAGATACTAGGTAGTTCTCTGTTACAGAATCCTGGCTTTGGACTCATGTCGCAGATCTCTAATTCCCAAAAATGGTGTACAAATTACATTACAAATCTCAAAAACCCGACTTCTCAACAGTAGAAAAAAACAATTATGAAAATACCTTACACTTGCGATCCCAATCAACCAACCCTTTTACAATTATATTCATCCCTATATATAAGCTAAGTCGCGTCTTCTGGTTTTGGATTGCATGCTTTCTTGTTATGTTGCAAATGCTTTTACTTTGCTGGCGTTGCACTATCCTTTCCACAACTGATTTCTGTTACTTCTCCTTGCGCTATTGTCCATATTCTTTTGTATCTTGCACAACTCGTACTGGGACAAAACTGGGACTGTAGTCCTTCTTGCGCAATTTATTATCCAAAAACAAAGGGCCCAACAACCCTCAGGGGTCAAAACTACAGCTTTAGTCGTTCTCCCAAGGAAATTTTTATTCAATTTCATCCCTGACAATGAAGCCAAGATGTTAGCACTCTGTAAATTTGTTTGGTTGAGAAAAAAAATGACGGAGGTAACCTATAGACCAACTTTAAGACCATAAACTAGCCTTTCTGACCTAGAGAGGGCTCTCTCTTAGACTTAGTCTCTAATAGATAATGAATTTGAATTTTCGGCTAGGTTTATGGTGTTTGTACAATGTTTATGGTTTCACTGGCAAGGAATTACAAACCCTTGGGCCATGGAGTCAACTTCCTGAAAGCGAGAGAAATAAGTGACTTGGTAAATGAAACTTTGAGAGGATAAATGCTAAGAAGGAAATGGTATTTCAGTTCAAATGTCGTTGTGTGTGGCGAAAGAAAGAGTACATAAAGAAACTTAGAGAAACATTGAAGATGAATTCTAAACTACTTCTCCTTGAATTTTGGTTCTGCTCATTCCCTGCCAGATGACATTTCAAATAAAACTTACTAAAAATGGAAACCCGACTGCCCCCAATCATGCCATAACTGACGTCTTTATCATGATCGTTCGATCATCAGTAAGATTCAATCATTAGGAGGAGATGCGTCGAATTTTCTCCTTTGAGTGGTTACCTGAATGATCCAACACACTGTTAGAACTCTGCCACCTAGTGTAACGGGCTCTGGTTGTTGCCGCGCGATCACCGACTATAGTATGCATGTGGCGAGTTGGTATGGAAGATGAATGTGGGCTGTCGCACATGCTTTCCAGATGGCAATGATGGTCAGGGGGCCACACATCTCCTTCAAAACTATCATGCATTTCACCTACACATGTCCTTCTTAACAAGTGGGTTTACAGAATCTGCGCGACGAATATCCACCGCGCGGGTGCCCGTCGAACTTCTTGTTTCTCGGTAGGAGATAAGACATGAGGGGGGAAAATTTCCTTGCCACGTTCAAAAAAAAATATGGGGTTATGTCAATCATGCCTCTAGTCTCACCTGCAATATTGATACTCTGAGTGTTTTCCTAACA
>ML795062.1:19037-29264 GCA_009831015.1 Picea engelmannii | reverse complement strand
ACACATGATTGGTATATACTTGGTACATGGTTGGATGCACTTTTTTATGGTACAGGTTGATTACAGGTTGTTTGGCACAGGTTGGTGCATGGTTGATGCTCTTGTTTATGGTACAAATTGATATCTGTTGAGGATTGTTGCCTGATCTCAGTTGGTGCTGATAATGTAAGCTGAGTCTTTCATATAGAGCTGGTTCTCTTGTAGAGTTGTACTCTATTCATTTGTTGCTGAAAAAACCCCGGATTGAAGTCCATAATAAAAAGAAAAATTGTACATACATCTTGTGTTCCTTGTGGAGATGATTTATTGATGATATATTGCTGATATATGTTGCTGATACGTATTCACATCTAACTGATTATTAATTAAAACAATGAGTAATGAGTAAATTTCAAATGCTAACTAATGAGTTTTGTGTGAGAGGGAAGTTTTGGGAAAAAGATCCCCACACTCATTCACCCCCCCCTCTAAGTGTGGTAGGTGTGTCCAACAAATATAAGTTCCTGTCCATGTAATAGAACGGGTCGGGTATCTGTTCCTTTGCTTTGCGAAAAATTGTTTTGGGATCAGACATAGGTGCTACATGTACATTTACTCTAACAACTTGCCTCAACCTTCGGCACGTAAATTACCTCTTTCTGACAGGACTTGTCCTTTTTGGAAAATGACCTTTGTAGTTCACACATGGATAATTATAACGCCCTTTCCCGACTCCAAGGGACAGAACCACCACTTGCTTACTTCAACCCATTCATTGTTTAGTATCTGATCTCACACAATTTGACACATGAACCACGACTCATCTAGTACTAACTCTAACTGAAAAAATTATGGTGCTAACATGATCCTCCGAAGTATGATGGACTAACAGATGCAGATATTTTTGTAAAATAATTTGAATTGTAGATACCAGATCAAAAAATATTGTTAGATTTAGATATCATGTTGAAAGTGACCCTTGCAAGGTTGTGGGATGTGCATAAGGATGGAATAGATAATTGGAAACAATGTGGAATGTTGTTACATGTACGATTCAGAACAAAAAATGAATATTCCATGAAAAAGTGTATTGGGTTGAGTTGTCCTACATATAATCTTACACAGTGCACCGTGACATGGAGCTCAATACCTAAGAATGAATGGACATAATGTTTTGTACACACTTTGGACACGATCCCAAAGAACTAGTATTTAGAACTCGAAGTATGCAAAAGAACACCGAAATGGGAAGACTAGACTCACAACTTCAAGGAAACTTTCAAGTTTGAAGATGATACCCCTTCGGTAGACACAACTTTATAGATTATGAAGACCAAGATGTTTACTCGAGAATATTCAAAGATACCAGTATCCTTATGTAGTGCGCTCAAATATTCTGCGACTGTTTAAGAGGTTTTGGAATGATATAATGTTGTTGGAGAAGACTAGGAGGACGAAGACCTAAGAAATTTGAAAATACCAGAAATCGAAAGAGAGTGCACAATAGAGGGTCCTGAGCTTGAATCTATTGAGTATGCAAAGAAATTGAAAATGCACAAGGTGAATAGTGGTACAAAGTATAATCCCACGTTTGCAAACATTGGAGATTACTGGAATGAACAAACTGTCGAGAAGATTGTTGATTTACTGCATGAATACTAAGGCCTTTTTCCGACTACATTCTCAGAGATGAAAGGGATTTGTGGGGAAAAAGGGGAGATGAAGATTCCTTTGAAGCCGGATGCCAAGCTACTGAAGTAGACAATGTATCGATTGAACCTAGTATATAAGCATAAAGTGAAAGAAGAAATAGATAAGATGTTGGAAGATGGGATTATTGAACCTGTTGCAGAGTCAGAATAGATCATCCCGATGGTGATTTAGGACAAGAAAATAGGTGGAATAAAGATTTGTGTGGATATATGGAAATTGAGTGATGCTTTCTTACATGACCCATTTCCTACCCCATTTACAAATGAAGTTTTGGAGAATGTAGGGGGACATGAATATGACACATTTACTAATTGATTCTCTGGGTATCATCAGATTAAGATTACACAGGAGGATCGACATAAGACAACATTTGCAAAATAATGGGGATGCTATCAATATACAATCATACCTTTTGGGTTGAAAAATATGCCAACGGGATTTTCTCGAGTTGTCATCGCAACTTTTAAAGAATTTATTCATAAGTCCCTGGAAGTATATTTGTATGACTGAACATTGTTCAATTTTCTCAAGGAACATATTGAAACTCTATGCTTGATGTTGGACAGATGTAGACAATTCCAAATTTCTTTGAACTTGAAGAAGTACATTTTCTGTGCATCGTTTGTTATCTTGTTTGGTCATGTAGTATGTAAATAAGGAATTTTGGTTGAATCTACAAAGATTGCCGTTATTATTGATTTTCCACCACCTACTTCAGTGCGACAACTGCGAGAAAAATTGAGTCATACCGAGTAATACAAGAAGCTTATTAGGAGATACATGCAGATTACAAATCCATTAGAAAATTGCTGAAGAAGGAGGTCAAGTTTCAAAGGAACGAGGAATGCCAGTAAAGTTTGGACACCTTAAAGCAGAAATTGGTTGCTGCATCGATTTTAGTATTTCCATATTGGAAGAAGGAATTCCATGTCCACGTAGATGCATCATCTATAGCGTTAGGTGCAGTTCTAGCTCAGCCAAGGGAAGGAGGTTTGGACCATCCCATTGCATCTGCTAGCAGAAAGTTGTAGACTAATGAACAAAATTATACTACTATAGACCGTGAAGGATTGGAAATGGTGTATGCACTACAAAGTTTTAGGCATTATCTGCTAGGATCACATTTTAAGATATACAAATATCATCATGCGTTGAGATACTTAGTCAATAAGATACTGTTGGGGGGAATATATATAGATGTTTTTTATTATTTCAGGAGTATGATTTTGAAGTGATTGTGAAACTAGGAAAATTAAACTCAGGACCTAATCATTTGTCGCGCATACTAACAAGGGAAGCTAAAAGTTTTTTGGATGATAGTCTACTAGATGCACACTTACTCGTAGTATAGATGGTCGATGATTACTTTGAAAATATTGTCTAGTTCCTGAACATAGGAGTATCCCTGCCCAAATTTACAACTAAGAAAAAAAAACCAATTAGTAGTAAATGCAACAGATTATTAGCTTATAGCGAGAATTTTTATAATTTATATTCATACAATATTCTTCGGTGATGTGTATTGGAGCATGAAAATCCTATGATATTATCAGAGGCACATGAAGGAGTTGTGGGAGACCAATATGCAGGGAAAGCGAAGACTCATAAGATTTTGCACACAGGACTTTGGTGGCCCACTCTACATAAGGATGCTAAAGAGTTCTGTCAGAACTGTGATGTTTGGCAGCGGGTTGGGAAGCCATCTAGATGAGACATGAGGTATTTAATACCATAAGTTACATTATAGGATTTTGATAAATGGGTAGTTGATTTCATTGGACAAATCAACCCACCAAAAAAAAGGTTAAGAAAAAGATATATAATCACCACGATAGAGTATTTTACCTGATGGGATGAAGAAGAACATGTCAGAGATTGAAACACAAATATTGCTATGTGGTTTCTCTTTGAGAATGTTGTTACAAGTTTTGGATGTCCGACAATACTTATGAGTGATCATGGGACCCATTTCTTGAATAAAACAATTGTTGCTTTGACAAAAAAATTTCAGATTCACCACCAGAAGAGAACACCTTATCATCCTCAGGTGAACAAAATAGAGGAAGCGTTTAACAAGATCCTGGAGCATGCACTGATGAAGATATGTAATTTAAAACGAGATGAGTGGGATTTGAGGATTCCTGCAGTACTATGGGAATATCAAACTAAATGTAAGAACTTGACAGGATGAACACCATTGCAATTACTATATGGTCAGGAAGTAGTTATGACCATGAAATTCATTGTGCTGAGTTTGCGCATTGCCGTGTTGACATAGCTTACAGATTATGGTGCAGTAAAGAAAATACTGTCAGAGTTAGTGGAATTGGAGGAATACCACTTTATCACAAGATTTCATCACCAATTTTAGAAAGCGTGTGAAAAGGAATTTCATGAAATACATATTAAACAAAAGAAGTTCCATATGGGAGACTCAGTTTTTCTCCATGACAACAAATTTTTGCAGCACCATGGAAAGTTCCAAATGTACTGGTTGGGTTCGTATGTGATAATATTTGTGACAAAAGTTGGAGATTTTTAGTTGGAGAAATTGAATGGGGAAACCATGGAAGGGATCATAAATGATAGCCTACTGAAATTGTATATGGGCAGTTGTGCTTCCGCGCACTAGTCTGAGCGCACAATATGTGTACCATAGTATTTGTAATATATTGTATTATAGAGGAAAATAAAAAGAAAAGAAAAGACAATAAAAGATCTTGAGGAAAGCCACAATAAACATTTGAAGAGATAAATTTCTAAATTAGGCATTGTTCAAAGAGTCAAGGATGAATAAGAAAATGTCATGAAAAGGAAGGAAAATTGAACTATGCGTAGAAAGGTGAATTGAAGAACCATGATAACGACATGTGCAGAAGACAAGAAAAACACTAAATAGAAAACATAATGGCAAGATGACAAGAATGCGTAGTGATGAGATTTTTATAGGTTGAAAAATCTAGACCATGTTTTATCTAGGTGGATATCGATGGCCACCCACCTTTTCCAACTCACTAAAAACAATTTTCTGGCAATTTTGGCAATTTACTATTTTTAGCAGTTTTTAACTTCCGGGGCCATTTTGACGGCCTAAATGAAGGTTTTTTTATGATAGAGATTCTCAATGATATCCAAAGGATTTTATTGAGCCCATAAAATGAATCTTCTCGAAGATACCTTTCCAACGGGCTATCTTGCACCTAAAACGAAGATCATATGCAAAAGTTACGACCCCAGGAAGTTGATGTACTAACTTACCCAAACAGGGCCCACATGAATTTTGGCGCTTCATCTCCTAGGGTTATGTTTTTGGATGTCTATGGTTTTTGACATTCTTGTTTATTGTAAAAATTCCTTTAGAGCCTCATTGTAATCATCTTCTTGTGAATGAGTGCAACAATCACATCTCTTCTCAGAGATAAGCCACCACCATTCCAACAAGCTTGTTTTCCACTGCATTTTACAGTTTCAACTTATTTCTTGTTGGCACAGGGGTAGACCCAGGATTCAATGCTACAACAATGCACCAAAAAAACCCTAACTACTGAACCTTTCGACAACACTTGCGAAGCATATGAAGTCTCACCCGAGGTAGAGGCAGGGGTGGTTGCAGGACTCAGGTGTCTGCAACCTTAGTTGGGACATAGATATGTGATTATAACAATAAATAGAGAACTTAGTTGTTAACATTCATCAATAATTGACCAATATCTAATTCGTAGATAAAACAAAGCATCACAAAATTCACCTAGATCTAATGTATATAAGCACTTTATCATAAACAGGTAGATTAGATCTAGCAGATCAAGCACTAAGCACATTCATAGAGGTCAGATATAACATTCTTACACATCATTAGCACAAAGCATAAGAAGAATTGTCTATCTCTATCAAAGCACTTAGATAGAGAATAGATAAACACATCACGACAAAGCACAAAGCAAGAAAACACAGTATTTACGTGGTTCACCCCCACCCTGTGGCTACGCCCACCAACTCTTCTTCTTTATTGTCTTCGATCAATCGGTTACAAGCATAGAGCCACCAAAATCATACTCTGCCTAGGACAAGAGATATGCGCACCTCGCTAGATCCTCCCTCATTGTGTTATAGCACAAAGCCTTCCATAGTCTGTTACAACCACTTGCACTTAGCTCTACAAGTATCTCTTAGTTATGCACAAAGCACTTACAAACCACAATTGCACTTAGCACTTAGCTTATTGACCTTTTATAACATAGATATCTCTACTTCTTATATTTCCTAGACATCTATTTATGCTTTACAAAATAGGCCTAAACATGGGTAAATCCATGGGCCGACATCCCATTCCCATTACATAATCCCATAACCCAAAAAGGACCCAAAAAGGGGCTAAGATCCCATGATCTCTGCTTCGTCTTGCACCCCTCCTTCGACAGGATATCAAAGTCCAAAATAGGTCAAACTTGATCAATATCCCTCAAAACTTGGTCAAGGCCCAATAAGCCCCCAACACTCACTTGTGACTCGTCCTGAGTCACTCCGGTATGATTAGTTCTGCTTCTAAATCCTTGATCGTGGCTCAAGATGCTTTGACTTGATGTTGTGATACAACCTCCTGTTTAGCGAACTCCTGGGTGAGTGCATCATTCACAGGTCCTTCTAGGCGTTGTTCTGCTGCAGTGATGCTCTAGCTCTGCTCCTCTACCTTCTACTTCTGTAAACAATTGGTAAGCTTTGTCTTGTACATGTTGGAGCCTTTGAGTGACTTCCATCACTTTTCTCTGTACAGTGTGGATCTGCTATTGGGAACTGCGCTACTCTTGATATCATTTCATTCTTTCTACGACTGACAAGGCCTTCAACTGCGCTTGTAGTGTATCGAATTGCTTCTTTGCTTCCTGGAGATGTGACTCCAGTGCATTTAATTATGGTTTCTCATCAAGTTGTTCGTATGTCAGGGAACTATGGGAGCTCAACTACTTGCATTCCAGAGCAAGGGACTTTAGTCTCTCAACTGCGCTGTGAGCAATTGCTTCTAGTTGGTCCCTTACATCCTATGGGGTCTCGGGCACTGCACGTAGCTCCAAGTCTTATTGGACAAATGAGAGGGGGGGGTAAATCAGTTGTTACCGTGCTTAAACAATTATTCTTATTTTAAACTCTTTGCATAGAACTTAATGACAATCAAAATAATGCAGGGAGGTAAGCAATAGAACATTTGACATTAGTCACACATATGAAATATATAGAGACATATATTTCCTGAGGAAACCCATAAAGGGTAAAAACCTCTTCTTCTTGGTATAATAAGTAATCTTTACATTCTGTACATTATCATACATATGAGCTCCAACTCATTGTGAGGCTACAACCTCTATTTTGCAAGCTGCAACTTGCTGAGAGCACCAACTCTCTGTTTTCTCTAGCATCAACTAGAAGGAAGCACCAACTCCCTGTGTTTCTCTAGCACCCACTAGAAGGAAGCACCAACTCCCTGGTTTCTCTAGCACCCACTAGAAGGAAGCAACAAATCCCTAAGTGTTCCAGCACCAATTGGATGGAAGCACCAACTTCTAGTCACACAAGCACCAACTTGTAAAACAAAGAACAACAGTTCTCCCTTGCACCACCCTACCACCCTGGTTTCTATGGCTGCAACCAGATGAAAGCTACAACTCCCTGTGTTCAAGAACCCACTTGAACCTCTGAGGAAAAAAATCCTCCCTAGCACCTCCCTACCACCCTGGAATATCAATTTTTCTTTATATCAATTTATCACATTGATACAATATTTATCAATGGCTTATCGGTCTCATCACTGTTCTGCTACACTGCTCTGCTCTACCTGCATCAGTGTCTTCCTGCACACTTTGCCTTGCACTTTCTATTCTTCTGCCTTTTATTCTCTCTGTCCCATGTCCATTCCATGTACCATTCCTCTTCTCTATATTTTAGCTGCTGCACACTGCCTCCTTCTACACGCCTGAATCACTCTCAACAACAACACCCATCTCTTCTCTGTTCTGCATATTTATACTATCTGTGCACCTTCTTCGTCCTCCATGCATAATGCCTTTGCATGCTCTTCAACATTCCATGGTTCTTTTCATCGGGTTGTTCACTGCCACTCCCCTTTTTCTCTACTTTGCTCACTCAAGCATCAACACACTCTCTCTATTCTGCATGTTCTCCTTGTGTCAATTCCTCTTCCTGATCATCATGGAAATTCCTTAKCTTTTCTGGTAGTTATGCCCATGCGTTCATCATCACTGGGTGTTATTCTGAGTTTCCTTAKCCTGTCTAGCAGTCGAGMTCATCCTTTCTATTGTAGTTACAGGCTTCAACGCTCTTCCATCTGTCAATCGCCTCTATCAACAGTCTTCATTCCACTGGTAGATGCCTTGAGAATATTCAACTCCTCTGGCAATCACACTGAGGCCTCTTCRAGTCCTYTGGTAGAAACCATCAGTGGTTTCTAGMAGTTACARTGTGAACCTTGAAATGGAGCCTAGCTATGCTAGCTCCTTCCACTTACGTGACCACCGGYGGTGACCACCGACTACATTGACATTTTGACATTTTGGCGTTTGGAATTTCGGCATTCCTRTGATGAAGTGTCTCGACACTCCAAGTCGCGATCCCCAAAATGAGGCTTGGTTGCACTAGATCCTTCCTCCATCTTCCAYAGATGTGACCACTAGCTATGACCACAACCTTATTCAAAAATGTATTTCACACTTTCGCATTTCGGGGATTCTGTGATGAGTCGTCTCGACTCTCCATGTCACGAGCTCCGAAATAGAGCTTGGCTTCTATAGCTCTGATCTCCAGCTCTCGACAATGTGAACATGAGATATGACCACTCTCCAATCAAAAAATCACTTCACTCTCCAGATCAACGGTCCATGATCCGTGGTGATCGGACGACTATCCTCTGCCCCAGGACTTCAGCCTTCGAGACTTTGGGGGAGTGATGATGCTAAAACTCCTGCAGTGAGGTCACTCTTGCATCACTCGATGACTGTTCATGACCCGAGTGGTTGCCATGTGTCACTCTGAATTGCAGGTTAGAAACTTCACAAGCCTTTGTCGTGCCTGATCAACGGTCTAGATCAAACCTCGATCCAACGGCTAGGAACATTTCACAAATTCATGAGCCTTCATTGTTCCTGATTCGGGATTTCGACGTTTCACATTTCGCAACTTCAGGACTCCTGTGATGAAGAGTCTCGACTCTTGACTCCTCCAACTTTCGGTATGCGAAACCTTTGTTGATGTGCCTGTTTTGGGATTTCAACGTTTTTCATTTCGCAACTTCGGGACTCCTTTGATGAAGAGTCTCAACTCTTGACTCCTCCAACTCCCGGTATCCGAAACCTTTGTTGATGTGCATGTTTCTGGATTTCGGCGTTTCACATTTCAAAACTTCGGGACTCCTGTGATGAAGAGTCTCAAATATTGACTCCTCCAACTCCCGGTATCCGAAACCTTTGTTTATGTGCCTGTTTCGGGATTTCGACGTTTCACATTTCGCAACTTCAGGACTCCTGTGATGAAGAGTCTCGACTCTTGACTCCTCCAACTCCCAGTATCAAAAACCTTTGTTGATGTGCCTATTTTGGGATTTTGGCGTTTCACATTTTGCAACTTTGGGACTCTTGTGATGAAGAGTCTCGACTCTTGACTCCTCCAACTCCCGGTATCCGAAACCTTTGTTGATGTGCCTGTTTCAGTATTTCGGCGTTTCACATTTCGCAATTTTCTGCCGTGAGTTGCTTCCTTGAGTCCTGGAGTTTTCACTTATGAATGGGATCCAATGATCACTTGTTGAACTTGGCATTTCCATGCCATTATCCCTATGATGCTTGTCATGATATTTTCCATCAATGACAAGCACACTCTTGAACTCTGCGTGCACCTCTTCACTATCTCTTCTGGTCTTCACGAGCTTTCTCTGCTACATCTTCCCAAAATACTTCTGGTGCCCGCCTGGCACATTATACCTGTACTCAAGCCATCATCTCTACTGTAGTTTCCATTAATGGAAAGCATACGCTACCTGTAAAACATGCCAACAATCTCCCCCTTTGGCATTGATGGCAACAAAGGCACCCGAACCTGTTCTTTTCTCCCCCTTTGACATCAATGTCAAAGAAAACACACTCCCCTTGAGCTGTTGCAGTATTTTTCGAAGGTATCAAATATTCAATCAATACACACTCCCCCTAATAGGATGGACTCTCTTAGGTGTGAGACGGGATGACACCCAGCTTCCGTCGGAGATAGTCAAATGGTGTCTTGGCTAGGGGTTTAGTAAAGATGTTTGCAATTTGTTCTATGGTTGGAATGTAATGGACCTGAACAATCTGATTAGTGATCTGCTCTCTTAGAAAATGGTATTTTATGGGAATATGCTTGGTCCTGGAGTGGAATACTGGATTCTTGGACACATTGATGGCACTAGTGTTATCACAATGAATTGGGATCGGTGCAGCGTATTTTACCTCCAAGTCTGCAAGTGTCTGAATCATCCATAATACCTGAGTGCAA
>ML795061.1:152887-166744 GCA_009831015.1 Picea engelmannii | reverse complement strand
AAAAATGATATTATTTAAAGTTTATTATTATCATTTAAATGAAAAGGTACAATGGTTCAATATCAAAAGATGCAATGATTCAAATTCACACTGGTTGGAATCTTCTTCATGGATTCAATTCTTGTTGGATCAATAAAGATGCCATACTTGGAAACAAAATCTCCCAATAACCTTCCCTTATCAATACTGAAAAATAGACTTCTTAGGCTTTAGGGAAATACCATACTTTCTACATCACTCAAAAATTTTCCCAAGGTGTGACACAAGTTCATTCCTTTCTTTAGAAACAACTATCAAATCATCTTGATATATCTCTATTATTTTTCCTATCAAATCCTTGAAGGAAAAGTACATTACTCTTTGAAAAGTGGATCCAACATACATAAGGCCAAAAGGAATTTCTCAAATACATGTAAGTTCCCCATCGGGTAGTAAAGGAAATTTTAAGTTGGTCCTATTTCTTTACTAAGACTTGGTTATATCCAAAAAATCCATTTAACATAGACATCATCCTCGCACCAATGAATATTGGTAGAAAATGTTTCATGTTTGGAAGAGGATAATTGTATTTAATACATATTTGATTAAGGTTCCTAAATTCCACACACAATAGAATATCTCCATTCTTTGTTTGGACAACAACCAAGTTATCCATTCAAGAAGAATATCTAATGGGGGCTATGATATTTGCATCAACCGTTTTTTGAACCTCTTTTTGTATCAAGGGTGCTAACTTAGGGTTAATGTGTCCTTGATTTTGTATAAAGGGTTTATCCCCTTCCTTAAGGGGAATAACATGTTAGATAATATCTCCCTTATGAGCCTTCAAATCATTGTATGAATAGGAAAATATTTCTTTATATTCTTGGATACACCTTATTATGCTTTCTCTTTTAGAGGGAGTAGTTCCTTTTCCGATCTTGATCATTCTAAGATTGTTTTCCAAACCAATATTATATTCAGAGGATTCAACATATTGGTCAACAACAAACTTTTCTTTATAGATGTCATGTCTATCAAACATCCTTTCTAAAGGAACAACTCCCTTGGGAAGATTTTCATTTGGTAAGTATTTAATATTCAAATTCATGTATTCTAATAGGATATTGATTTGGCTACCCAGAAATTTTTTCATACTCTATAAGAAACAAATAATTTGAGCATCATAATTAAAGTCTTTCGAATGCTCAAGGTTATCTGGTATAGGCAGTATAAAGATTGTTTCCATTTCGTATTGGTCATGAAGCATTTCATCACAGAGTTGTAAAGTAGTTGTGGAAACAACTAAGGCATCAACAACACATATTTTTTCTCTCGTGATATCCTCAATTGAAAAAGCATCAAATAATTATATAGTATCCAAAATTGAATTCCTATATATTCTCAACCTCTCATTCTTAGCAACAAATTGCTTCTCGATTTTGGAAACAACCAAGCCAAAATATCCTATAACTCATAAGAACTTAATATTCCCATCAAGGGCCAAATCCAATCCTGTGGTTAGGGATTCGTATTAAAAAATAGTATTCATACAATTAAATTCAATCCTATAAGATAATAAGAGAAAAGGGTATCTTCATGTGAAGGGATTACTAGGACAATTCCAACACCAAACCCTGAACTAGAATGAGCACCATTAAACTCTAAAGTCCAAACATCACTAGTAATTTGACATTATTCCTCTTGATCTATAGATTTATTTAGGGTGCAAAAGTTACCAATCATGTCATCTAGATACATTATCCCATTCACATGATTTTGGGGATACTTGACTTGGTACCTCATAATAGGTTCTCTATAAAGGGTGACAAAATCCCCATTAGGATTTGGGATGGTAGCGTAGGACAGATCCATTGGAAGGCTACCACCCAAGGTTGTGGTCCACTTTCTAGATAATAAAATACCCCAAGAATCAAGAACATCAATCACTACAATATCCATTAGAAGGGATATATTTGGGTAAGTGGCTAAGCTAACCTTGAGGTCCTTGATGAGATGACAAATAGGTATGGCCCTTAAGTCAATACCGCACAAATTCCTATAGGGTATCGTAATATTTAGTCCAAGTTGATTCATAAACTTTAGAGACACAACATTAGTATAAGCACCCAAATAGAGCATGAAATTGTGAAGGAGGAGATCATTTACCACCAATGTAATGAAGAAAGGTGCATGCCCTCCATTTTTCTTGTCATAATTCATGGAATGAAGGATTACATGGGGGTCTTCAAGATCATTTTTTGGATCAAATAATTCCTCAATATTATTAGGAGGGATAGGGACATCAAGTTTAGTCAAGTCACTGTTTAATTCCAAGTCCCTATCATCTTTGTGGAATGTTGATAGGATGGAGTTATCACTTTCATTGGAAGGTTTAGGCATTAGATGAGATTTAAGCTTTCCTCTAGACTCATTATCCATAATGTTTAGAATTTATAACTTGGACTTCCTAGCAGCCTTAGCCTTCTCGAGCTCCCATTGCTCTCTAGTAATAGTAAAGGTTGCTTGTGAGGGCTCAATTTATGTAGGATATAGTCCCTCATCCCAATTCATATATTCTAAGGTATTAATGTTGCTAAGCTCTTGCTTGTAAATATTTTATTCTTTATCAAGTGCATCGATTTTGTTCATAAGCATCTCTTAAGCTTGTTTCATTTGTTTGAGCCTTTGTTCTAGCATAATAATATTTTCATCACTTGATTTCCTAGGAAAATCGTTTAACTTAGAAACAATTAGATTGGTTTCTATCTCAGATGCCCATTCTTGGGATTCCAGTAAGGTTTTGGGAGACTCATATCTCAAAATGATACCAAATTGTCCTTCAAAGGCATGAACATAGTGTAGCAAAATTGACCCATCCTTTGGCCTAAGGTACTTAGGGAAATATTTTATTAGAGTATCAAAACTCGCGTTAAATTCATTAATAGGTTCTTATTCCTTTATTTTTCCATGGTAAAATTGGGATAAGAAGCGTTTATCATCTTTCTTTATTTACCACTTTTTTAGGAAAGCATCTCTAAGTACTTGCCAAGTTTTGATGCCTTTATTTGGAAGGTTGTTATACCATGACCTAGCATCTCCTATTAATGAGGAGGAGAACAGTCTCATGATAACATATTCATGTTGGTATTGGACATCAAGGAGGCTCAATTCATCATAGAATAAAAATAAATGGTTTTTGGTAGAGGCCTGATTATGATTTGAGAACTTAGGTAATCACCTATCAAGATATTTAGGTAGATCATGAGGAAAATGTTGGTTGTGGAGCCTAATTATCTTCCTGATTCATATGTTTGTTTCAATCATGATTGGATCCCATTTATTGAAGGGGGGGAGTGGGGGGGCTTGCACGCCCACTATTGTCATCAGGGGGGTCCAAGGGGGGAGAAGAAAACTGATGGAGCCCCCCCCCAACGGGGGATTTGGGGGCAGCGTCCCAAAGCGAAATTTTGGGAAAAAATTTCCTTGTAAAATATCATAATTTCATAGTCAATCTAGACCATTCATTATAAGGTTGCAGATACGACGATAGAAATTATGTTAGGGATTTTTTCACTAGAAGAAAACCCTCTTTTATGAGGGAATTATATTGTGGCTGTGTGTGATAGTGAATATTTTATTCTGAGGGAGGAGATTGTGAGAGAAAGAAGAGAAAGTTACAATGAGGGTGTTGTAGGTTGTATCCATTCATTTTGCTGGATAATAAAAAGGAAGGACTTGGAAATTTCTCTAGTAGACATAGCCCACACTGGGTGAACCACGTATATATGTGTCTCTATTGTATTGTGTATCTTATATGTTTTATTTCCACATTTGTTTTATTTTATTTCTTTACAATCCTATTTTTATAACAACTGGTATCAGAGCCAAAGGTAACTTGCAGGAAAGGAAGGTTCCTGGTTCGAGTGGGAGAAATTGCAGAATATGGAAAGTTTAAGGTGAGAAATTTGATGGCCAAAAATACCAGCTATGGAAGATGAAAATGGAAGATTATTTGTATTAGAAGGATCTTTACATACCATTGGGAGGAATAACAAAGAACCTGACAACCATGAAGGAAAAAGAATGGAAGGTTCTTGATAGAAAGGCACTAGGAACAATACGGCTGTGACTGGCATCATCGATGGATTTCAATATTTCAAAAGAAAATACAATGGAGGATCTGATGAAGGAACTAGCTAGACTATATGAAATGTTGGCATGTTTACAGGCAGAGTGTGCTTGTCATTGATGGTAAGAACAACAACGATGTTGGTAGGTTTTCAGGAAAACTGTGCATGGAAATAACAACAATGAAGACACATAAGAGCAAGCTTGAGAATCTTAGGAGGAGAAGCGAACAATATGCAGAGATGAGAAAGCTGAGAAGACATAACAGTGTCTAGAAGTGTAGACGAGGTCCAAGTCATCAGGACTCGCATAAGGATCAAGGGTCGAGGCCTTTGACACTTAGAAATTCTTCCAAGTTGGGAGGATGCGTAAGATCAGGAGGAGGAGTGACAGTGGCCATTGGATCAACAATCCCGAATACTCGATGGTCGTCAGATCAAAGTACAGACAGAAGGAGCACACAGAGGAGGATATTAGACCTCAGCCATCGGATCAGATCGCGATAAGATCTGAACCATTGGATCCAGAGGAAATGTGGCGAGAGATCATCATTTCACTGACTCACAAGCTAGAGAAGTCAAAGGTGAGAGTAGTAGAAACTCGCGATATGGGAAATCATGAAATGATCTGAGCCGTTGGATCCAGAGGACACATGGCGAGAGATCAACATTTCACTGACTCACAAGCTAGAGAATTCAAAGGTGAGAGTTGTAGGAACTCACGATATGTGAAGTCGCAAAATGATCTGAGCCATCGGATCACTAAGGATATGGACCATTGATCTGATATGAACCATTTCAGAGTTTCATGAGTTGGGAGTTTCGAGGCAAATTATAGCAAGAGTTCACGATATGCGAAATCACGACACACCCCTCTTGCTTGGCTCTTGGTCATAGATGGTGGTCACATTGATGAAGATTAAGGGCGGAGCTAGCACATTTCTAGGCTCTACAATAGATATCATGGAAATCATGAAATGCCTTTTCGAATAGGGTTGCGGTCACAACTAGTGGTCACATCAGAGGAAGAGAAGGGAAGGAGATAGCATTTCTAGGCTTCACCTCGGAGTTTCATGAGTTGAGATATTCGAGGCAACTCACAACATGAAATTGTGAAACGTGAAATCACAATTTGATCGCAGCCATCGATCAAAAGGAAAGATCTGGACCGTTGATCTGATATGGAGTATTTCAGATTTCGAGAGTTGGGAGATTCAAGGCAACTTGCAGTGGAATATCATGAAATGAGAAATCGTGAAGCACCCTAGTGCATGGCCCCATGACATAGCCATTGGTCACGTGAAAGAAAGGGGATTAGTCAGAAACACTAATGCCTACTGTGAAGTTTTTCTCAGGAAGGGAAAAGGCGCAAATACATGAGTGTGCGGAGGTTCTTTCAGTAACTGCTAGAGACAAAATGATTGTAACTTCAGAAAATGACTGATTGCATCTACCAGAGAATTCGAAGAATCTCAGGGTGACTGCCAGAGGAGACGAAGAGTCTCGAGGTAAATTCTAGTGGAATGAAGACTCATCATAGAGACAATTGACATATGGAAAAGTGTCGAAGACTGTAACTGCAACAGAGAGGATAAGCTCAACTGTGATAGAGAAGATGAAGAGTCGCACTATGAGAGAAGGAGAAGAATCTTAGGATAATCCCAGTGATGATGAATGCATGGAGCTAATGGCCATAGAATATGAAGAGATCGTATGATGATCAAGTAGATGACTCAACGTGAGAAAGACATGCACAACATAGAAGTGAAGGCATTCTATTAGTTATCCATACAGTCGCAAGGAAGAGAGGTAGTGAACAACTTGTAGGGAAGAACAACGATGTAGTGAACAACATGCAGGGGCATTGCACAAATGATGCAGTTGGTGCACAAAGAATATAAAAACGCATAACAGAGAAGAGATGCGTGCTGCGGTTGAGAGTGTTTCATGTGGGTAGAAGCACGGTGTGTGCATGAGATGAAGCACATAGAAGAGGCGTGGTGCATAGAATGGAAAGAATACACAAAGCATAAAGCATAGAAGAAGAAAGGAACATAAAAGAATAACTGAGAGAAGAACAAAAAGAACAATAAACACGAGGAGAGAGACACTGTTGCAGGCAGAGAAGAGCAATGTAGCAGAACAATGATGACACTGGTAAGCCATAGATAAATGTTGTATCACTGTGATAAATTCAAAAAAGAAAAGATTTATATTTCAAGGTGGTAGTGAGGTGCTAGGGAGGACTGTTGTCCTCATAGTTTCAAGTGGGTGCTTGAACACAGGGAGTTGTAGCTTCCATCTGGTTGTAGCCAAAAAAATTGGGGTGGCAGGTTGGTGCAAGGGATAACTATTGTTCTCTGTTATACAGGTCAGTGCCTGTGTGATTGGAAGTTGGTGCTTCCATCCAGTTGGTGCTGGAACACTTAGGGAGTTGGTGCTTCCTTCTTGTGGGTGCTAGAGAAACTAGGGAGTTGGTGCTTCCTTCTAGTGGGTGCTAGAGAAACCAGAGAGTTGGTGCTCTCAACAAGTTGCAGCTTGCAAAACAAAGGTGGTAGCCTCACAAATGAGTTGGTTCTCATAAGAATGATAATTCACAGAAAATAAAGATTACTTATCATATCAAGAAGAAGAGATTTTTCCCTTTATGGTTTTCCTCAAGAAATATCTATCTCTGTATATTACATGTGTGTGATTGATGTTGAATATTCTATTTCTTACATGCCTGCATTATTGTGATCATCATTGAGTGTGTTGTAAAGAGTTTAAAATAGGCATAATTGTTTAAGCCCAGTAACAACTGATTCACCCCCCCCTCTCAGTTGTCCAAAAATTGGTATCAGGGCCAGGTTCCTTTTATCTAAGGGTAGATCCTAGAGCTTAAACATGACTAGCCGTGAAGGAACTTCAACCAAAAAGGCCCCTCTGTTCAATGGAACAAAGTTTGCCTTCTGGAAAGTTAGGATGATAACCTACATAATGGCTTTAGGTGCAGATGTCTAGGATGTGGCTGAGACTAGTTATGTAAAGCCAGTTGTACTAGCTAATAAGGATGACAAGCTAGAATTCAGCTTGAACGCTAAGGCTATGAATGCTATTTTGAGTGGGCTTGCAGAAGCAGAATTTGTAAAAGTTATGCACTTAGAAACTGCCAAAGACATGTGGGACAAAATCATTAGTAGTTATGAAGGTAATGAGAAGGTAAAGGATGCCAAGATTCAAACCTACAGAGTACATTTTGAATAGATACAGATGAAAGAAGATGAAACTATTGGAAAGTACTTTTTGAGAGTTGAAGAACTAGTAAATGCAATGAAATCTCTTGGTGAAAAAATTGAGGAAGCCTCTTTAGTTCAGAAAATTATGAGATCTCTGCTAGATAGGTTCAACCCAAAGGTCTCTGCTATAGAATAACTTAATAATCTAAAAGATTTGTCTTTTGATCAACTTCTAGGAACGTTGACTGCATATTAAATGAGGATAGGTAAAGATAAATCCAACACTAGAGAAGCTTCTTTTAAATCAGATAAGAATGAGGAATCTGAGACTGATGAAATTGAAGAAAAATTTGTGAGAAGACTAAAGAAAGGATCATGCAAGTTTCCCTTCAAGTGTTTTAACTATTTAAAGATAGGTCACTTTGCATCTAAGTGTCCACATAAGAAGTAGGATCAAAATTCTGAAGGTGAAAATAAGTACAAATCCAGGAGATTTGGTAAAAAGAAAAGTTTATGTGTAAACAATGATGACTCTTTAGAAGACACAGATAGTGACTCTTCCTGTGAAGATAAGTTTAATGACTTTGTGCTTGTGTCCAAAGAGGACTATGATAATCAAAACACAGAAAGTGATGTTAATGATGAAGAAGCTATGGATGATATGGAAGGTGAACTAATCAGTGCCTTAGAAGAGATTGAAAGACTCAGACTCGAGAAACGAAAACAAAAACAATTGTTGATGCAGTTTGAAAAGGATGCTAAAAAACCTGATGAATACTTTCCCTGCTAAAGGTGGAGTTAGAAGAGGAAAAGAAAATAGAGGATATTTTGAAACAACAATTATTAGAGAAGAAGGCAAGATGTGAAGCCTTGGAAGAAGAGGTAGTAAAAACCAGAAAAGATATGGAGAAGTTCAAAGAATTGTATCTCCAAAATATTCCAAGCATTAAAGCCTTAGAAGGATTAACCACCATTCTGAATTAGCAAAGGAATCCAAATTTGGAAACTAGTTTGGGTTATGAAGACGGATCAAGTTGTAGTCAACCAAGCAACAAAGAATCCATCAAGTTTGTCAAATCTACATTCATTGACAACAACAAATATGGAGAAATAGAGGAAGATAATCAACCGCCAAGGAAGAGTGAAAGAAAAATTACCAGAACTGAATATGTAGAACAAAGAAATCATCAACATGGAAGAAATCGACTTGCTCAAAGAAGACAACCATTTTCCAGGTACAAAGGATTTTTCTATGGATATTGTTTTTTCTGTTCTAACTTTGGTCAAAAAGTTGTAAACTGTTATTTAAGATTTAGATATGAGAAATCAAAACACTGAAGGAATAGATATCTTCCACAACACAGAATGAGACAGCCAAGTAACAAACAATCACAGACTGCAAACCATGTGATGGTTGGGAAAAGGAAATAGGTTAAGCATAACAATCATTATGATCCTTTATTCAATGAACCAGAATGTGACACCTGCGATAATTATGGACATAAAGCTGCAGACTGTCGCTTACAGAACTATGAATAAGATCTGAATCCCTTTGCTGAAAATGTCAAGGTTTGGAAGAAGAAAGAGAACGACAAGTGTGGATTAGTGCTGTCAGGTCAAAGAAAAAAGAACCCCTGGTATAGTGAAAGTGGATGCTCCAAACATATGACGGGAGACAAAAGTAAGTTTCTGTCTCTAAGTGAAAGAAAATCAGGAAATGTAACCTTTGGAAATGATGCTCCTGGTAAAATCAAGGGTAAAGGGATGGTGAGTTTGATTAATGGTAAAGGAAAATCCCGAGATGTTTTTCTTGTAGATGGGTTGAAACATAATTTTCTCAGTGTAACTCAAATGCGTGACAGAGGATGTGAAGTAGTGTTCACTTCCAAGGATTGCAAGATAAAGTCTGTAAACTTAGGACAAGTGGTGGCTAAAGGCATAAGGATGGATAATAATGTATATGTGCTGAAAGAAGATAGAGAAGAGTGTCATCTAAGAAAACATGATGAAATATGGTTATGGCATAGGTGACTTGGACATATAAACTTTGACCACTTAATCAAGCTCAAAAATCTTGAGGCAGTAAAAGATCTTCCAAGAATATCAAAGCCACAAGACTTTGTGTGTAAACCCCGCCAAGTAGGAAAGATAACCAGGACACAGTTTAAATCCAAGAGCTCTACTTCAATAGAGAAACTACTCCAATTAGTTCATATGTATTTATGTGGACCATCAAGACAGGAATGCACAGGGAAGGAAAACTACTTTATGCTGATCAATGATGATTACTCCAGACTTACTTGGGTTGCTTTTCTCAAAGAAAAAGCTGAAGCATTTGAGAAATTTAAAATATTTAAGGCTTTAACTGAGAATCAAACAAGAAACATATTAAAGGTTGTGAGATTAGACAAAAGAGGAGAATTTATGTCAAGTGATTTCAAGGATTTCTATGATAAACATGAGATCAAAAGAGAATACACAATCCCAAGAACTCCACAACAAAACAGAGTAGTTGAGAGGCAAAATAGAACAATTCAACAAATGGCCAGGTCAATGATGAATGAGAAGAAAATTGGTCAAACCTATTGGGTAGAATCAATATACACAACAATCCATATTCTTAATAAAGCTCACCTCAGACCACACAGTGACAAGACACCTTATGAACTGTGGCATGGAAGACCTACTATAATCGAACACTTCAAAGTCTTTAAGAGTAAGTGATACATAAAGAATAATAATAAGAATCTTGGCAAGTATGATGACAAGGATGATGAAGGCATCTTCTTAGGGTATGCTACAAATAGTAAAGGGTATAGATGCCATAATAAGAGGCTGCATAAATTGGTTGATTGTATTGACACAAAAGTTAATGAAGGAATCCCAGTAAGAGAGGTGAACAATACTGAATCAACAACAAAGGATATAGGTGAAGTTGAAGCTGAACAGGTCCAAGAATAAAAAAAAGAAGACTCTGAGTCAGATGAAGATGCAAATACTCAGTCATACTGAAATCAACAGACAACATCAAATTCTTCCTCTAGAATTACTCAAAAGAATCATCCTACAAGTCAGATAATTGGTGAGAAGGACAAAGGTGTACAAACGAGGAGAAGGATGATAAAAAACACCGAGCGATCACATATAGCCTTCATATCCATGGTGGAACCCAAGAACTTCAATAAAGCTAGTGAAGATGTAAACTGGTTAAAACCAATGAATGAGGAACTGGACTAGATTGAAAAGAATGAGACTTGAGAACTCGTTCCTAGGCCAACAAATAAAAATGTAATAGGATCCAAATGGGTCTACAAAAATAAGATGGATGAGAAAGGAATTATTGTAAGAAATAAGGCTAGATTGGTCTACAAAAGATATGCTCAAATAAAAGGACTGGACTTTGATGAAACATTTGCACCTGTAGAAATATTAGAAGCTATTAGAATGTTTCTTTCCTATGCTTTTCATAAGAAGTTTAAATTCTATCAAATGGATGTCAAGTCAGATTTTCTAAATGGAGATCTAAAAGAAGAAGTCTATATTTAACAACCAGAAGGTTTCCAACAGTCAGATAACCCTGACTTTTTCTACAAGCTAAAGAAAGCCTTATATGGGTTGAAACAAGCTCCTCATGCCTGTATCACAGACTGGATACGTATCTACAAGACAAAGGGTTCAAGAGAGGAACAACTGACAACAATATATATATCAAAACAAAGGGTAATGATCTACTCATTGTGTTGGTCTATGTAAATGACATCATCTTCGGTAGTAATAATGCCTCATTGGTACAATGGTTTGCTTTTTCCATGCAGTCTGAATTTGAAATGTCTATGATAGAGGAGCTGCCATTTTTTCTTGGCCTACAAATTACTCAGAGGGCTGAAGGAATTTTTCTTTCTCAAGAAAAATATCTAAGAGAAATGTTGAAAAGGTTTCAAATGGAATATTCTAAACCTATGAGCACACCTATGGTCATTGGATGTAAGTTAAGCAAGGATAATGATTCACCTGATGTAGATTAGAGTTCATATAGGTCTATGATAGGCATCCTATTGTATATCACAACATCCCGTCCAGACATAATGCATGTTGTTGGAATGGTAGGAAGGTATCAGGATGCACCTAAACAGAGTCATTTGTTAGCTGTCAAAAGAATATTTAGATACTTGCAAGGAACAATGAACTATGGCCTATGCTATCCTAGGAATCATAATTTTCAACTATCAGTCTATTCAGATGTTGATTGGGCTAATTGTGTGGATGAAAGGAAAATCACGAGTGGAGGTGCATTATTCTTAGGAGATTCACTTGTATCATGGTTGAGAAAGAAGCAAGGTTCCATTTCCTTATCAACTACAGAAGCTTAATACATTGCAACTGCCACCTACTGTACCCAAGTATTTTGGATGATTCAGACACTTGCAGACTTGGAGGTAAGTTATACTACACCGATCCCAATCCATTGTGATAATACTAGTGCAATTAGTGTGTCAAAGAATCTTGTCTTTCACTCCAAAGCCAAGCATATACCCATCAAGTATCACTTCTTGAGGGAACAAGTAACCAAATATGTGGTTTCTTTGCATTATATTCCATCCAAAGACCAGATTGCTGATATCTTCACTAAACTGCTTGCACAAGCTCAGTTTGAGTATCTACGCCAGAATTTGGGTGTGACCTCACTATCAACCTAAGAGATTCCATCCTGTCAGGGGGAGTATGTGTTGGTTGAATATCTGATACCTCTGAAAAATACTACAACAACTCAGGGGGAGCATGTTTTCTTTGATATTGATGTCAAAGGGGGAGAAAATGTGTGGATGCTACAGTTGGAGGTCTAAGATGAATAGTGCAGCCGTTTGGTGTTGCCATCAATTCCAAAGGGGGAGATTATTGGCATGTTTACATGCAGAGTGTGCTTGTGATTGATGGAAAGAACAACAATGATGTTGGCAGGTTTTCAGGAAGAGTGTGCATGGAAAGAATAACAACGAAGAAACATAAGATAAAGCTTGAGAAGCTCAGGAGGAGAAGTGAAGAGTATGCAGAGACGAGAAAACTCAGAAGAGATAGTAGTTTCTAGAAGCGTAGACGAGGTCCAAGTCATCAGGACTCGCACAAAGGTTCTCTCAGTAACTGCTAGAGACAAACTGATTGTAACTGTAGAAAATGACTAATTGCCTCTACCAGAGAATTCAAAGAACCTTAGGGTGACTTCCAGAGGAGCCAAAGAGTCTCCAGGTAAATTCCAGTGGAATGAAGACTCATCATAGAGACAATTGACAGATGGAAAAGTGTCAAAGACTGTAACTGCAACAGAGAGGATAATCTTGACTGTGACAGAGAAGACAAAGAGTCGCACTGCTAGAGAAGGCAAAGAAACTCAGGATAATCCTAGTGATGATGAACGCATGGAGCTAATGACCAGAGAATATGAAGAGCTCGTATTATGATCAAGTAGATGACTCAACGTGAGAAAGACATGCACAACAGAGAAGTGAAGGAATTCTGCTAGTTAGCCATATAGTTGTAAGGAAGAGAGGTAGTGAACAACCTGTAGGAAAAAACAATGATGTAGTGAATAACATGCAGAGGCATTGTGTAGAGGATGCAGTTGGTGCACAAAGAATATAAAAATGTAGAACAGAGAAGAGATGTGTGTTGCGGTTGAGAGTGTTTCATGTGGGTAGAAGCATGTTGTGTGTAGGAGATGAAAAACACAGAAGAGGCACGATGCATACAATGGAAATAAGACACAGAGCATAAAGTGCAGAAGAAGCAAGGAACATAAAAGAATATCTGTGAGAAGAACAAAAAGCGCAACAGACGCGAGGAGAGAGACACTGATGTAGGTAGAGAAGAGAAGTGTAGTAGAATAGTGATGAGACTGGTAAAACATAGATAAATGTTGTATCACTGTGATAAATTCAAAAAATCAAATATTTATATTTCAAGGTGGTAGGGAGGTGTTAGGGAGGACTATTTTCCTCATAGTTTCAAGTGGGTGCTTGAACACAGGGAGTTGTAGCCAGAAAAACTAGGGTGGCAGGGTGGTGCAAGGAAGAACTATTGTTCTATGTTATACATGTTGGTGCCTGTGTGACTGGAAGTTGGTGCTTCCATCCAGTTGGTGCTGGAACACTTAGGGAGTTGGTGCTTACTTCTCGTGGGTGCTAGAGAAACCATGGAGTTGGTGCTTCCTTCTAGTGGGTGCTAGAGAAACCAAAGAGTTGGTGCTCTCAACAAGTTGCAGCTTAAAAAACAGAGGTGGTAGCCTCACAATGAGTTGGTGCTCATAAGAATGATAATTTACAGAAAATAAAGATTACTTATCATATCAAGAAGAAGAGGTTTTTCCCTTTATGGGTTTCCTCAGGAAATATCTGTCTCTGTATATTTCATGTGTGTGATTGATGTTGAATATTCTATTGCTTACATCTCTGCATTATTGTGATCGTCATTGAGTGTGTTGTAAAGAGTTTAAAATAGGAATAATTGTTTAAGCACAGTAACAACTGATTCACCCC
>ML795061.1:128334-152837 GCA_009831015.1 Picea engelmannii | reverse complement strand
CTTAGTTGTCCAACATGAAAAACCCTCGACCTCCAACAAGGTATTTCTAATGAAGTGATTATTTAATGTGAATATGTCAGAAGGTGGGTCTGTTGTAGATCATTTAAATGAATTTAATACGGTTACCAATAAACTAAGTTATGTAAAAGTGAAATTTGATGATGAGGTTAGGGCTCTTCTAATCTTGTGTTCATTACCAGAAAGATGGAATGACTTGGTCATGGATCTAAGTAACTCTATCTCTGGTTAAAACACTATGAAATATGATGATGTTATTGGTGTTATCCTTACCGAGGAAATGCGATGGAAAAGCACAATTTGGACATCAGGTAATGCATTGATTGTCAAGACCAGAGGAAGACAAAAGGAAAGAGGAAATAGTCGAGGGAACTGTGGGAATTCTAGGAAGGGAAGATCCAAATCCAGACTAGGAAAGATAGAGTGCTGGAATTGTGAAAAGAAAGGCTGTGGAGCTCCAAAGAAACACATAGATGGACAACAAGAGAAAAATCAAGAAGCAAATGTAGCAAGTGATGTGTTACAAGATGCTTTGATTCTTTCTTTATATAATATTATTGATTCAGGGGCTTCATTTCATGCCACACCCCATAGGAAAAAATTTCAAGGTGATTTTGGACAGGTTCATTTGGGTGATGATGCACCATGTAAAATTGTTGGAATGGGTAAGGTACAAATAAAGAAAAAGAATGGAAATAAATGGCTACTGAAAGAGGTAAGAAATTTTCCCTACATGAGAAAAAATCTAATTTCAACGGGGTTGTTGGTAAGTGAAGGTTGTATATATACATTTACAGACAATGCATGGAAGGTCACTAAAGGATCATTGGTGATAGAAAAAGGAGAGAAGGTAGGTACATTGTATTTGTGTACTGGTAATGTTGACTCTTCTATCTCTTTAGCTTCTACAAAAATGAATACAACACTGTGGCATCATAGGATTGGACACATGAGTGAGAAGGGGATGCAGATAATTCACAAAATGAATTTATTTCCGTATCTTAAACAAATTTATTTGGATTTATGTGAGAATTGTGTTTATGGAAAACAAAAGAGAGTTAGATTTCTCAGAGTTGGAAAGGAAAAGAAGAGTGAAAAGTTAGATCTTGTGCATACAGATGTATGGGGACTGACTCATGTATCATCTCTTGGTGGCTCTCGTTATTATGTTACTTTTATTGACGATGAAACTAAAAAAACTTGGGTTTATTGCATTCAACAAAAAATTGATGTTTTTGACACTTTTAAGAAATGGAAAGATTTGGTTGAGAATGAGACAGGAAAAAGGTTGATGTGTCTCAGATTAGACAATGGAGGTGAATACTGCGAAAAGGAGTTTGATGATTATTGTTCATGCCATGGGATTTGTAGAGAGAATATAGTTCCAGGAAAACCACAAGAAAATGGTGTGTTAGAAAGGATGAGAATGACAATCATGGAGCGTGCAAGGAGTATGAGATTGCATGCAGGGTTTCCCTTACATTTTTGGGAAGATGTTGTAAATATTGTTGTTTACTTGATAAACGTAGGAACTTCAAGTTCTTTGGATGGTGGAATTCTAGACGAGGCATGGATAGGTAAAAAGGTAAACTATTCATTTCTGAAGACTTTTGGTTGTGAAACATTTGTCCATATTGATAAAGAAAATAGAACAAAGCTTGAAGCAAAATCCAAGAAGTGTACCTTTATTGGATATGGTGTTAATGATTTTGGTTATCACTTATGGGATTATGAAAATCACAAAATCATTAGGAGTAGAGATTTCATATTCAGTGAGAAGGTCATGTATAAATATTAGTTGTAGGGAAGGAAACATGAATAAGAAAAACTAGAATACATAGTGCTTGATGAGATCATTGATTTTTTTTTCCAAAGGTACTAGAAAACAAAAATGTACAACAATAGGAGCAGCAGGTACCTCAAACTCTTGCAAATGTTGTCATAAGAAATACTAGGTTAATTAGACCCTCTGAATGATACTCTCCTTCACTGTATTATTTATTGTTGAACGATTATGGTGAACCATAAAGTTATGAAGAGGCAATACAGGTAGACACTAAAAAGAAGTGGGAGCAAGTCATTAAAGAGGAAATGGATTCCTTTGTAAATAACCAGACTTGGGACTTGGTTCAGTTTCCTATAGGAAAAAGAGCATTGCAGAATAAATGGGTTTACAGGTTGAAGGAAGAAGATGGAGGAAAAAAGCGGTACAAGGATAGACTTGTTGTAAAGGAGTTTGCACAAAAGAAATGTATATATTTTAATGAAATATTTTCTCCTGTTGTTAAAATGACTTCAATTAGGACTATTTTAAGACTTGTGGCAGTAGAATATTTGCATCTTGAACAATTATATGTAAAACAACTTTTCTCTGTGGGGATTTGGATGAAGAGATTTATATGCAACAATCATAGGGGTATGAGGTTAAAGGGAAGGATAATTTGGTATGCAGGTTGAAGAAGATCTTGTATGGTCTAAAGCAAGCTCCAAGGTATTGGTATTTGAAGTTTGACAGTTTTATGACAGAACAAGGTTATAGTAGATGCCATTTTGATCATTATGTTTATTTTAAAAGGCTATAAAACGGAAGTTATATTATCTTTCTATTGTATGTAGATGACATTCTTGTTGCAGGGTCTAATATGCATGATATAAATGTGCTAAAAAATAAATTAGCTAATTCATTTGCGATGAAGGATTTGGGTGCTGCAAATAAAATCCTTAGTATGAGAATAAAAAGAGACAGGAAAAATCGTAAATTGACATTGTATCAGGGTGAGTACATAGAGAAGGTGTTGGAGAGGTTTAGAATGAAAAATGAAAAACCAGTTAGTACACCTTTGACCAACCATTTCAAATTAACTAAGGAAATGTGTCTCAAGACACAACATGAGATAGAATACATGTCCAAGGTCCCTTATTCATCAACATTTGGCAGCTTGATGTATGCTATGGTCTACACACGACCATATATTGCACATGTAGTGGTATTTGTGAGAAGGTATATGAACAATCCATATAAAGAACATTGGGAAGTAGTAAAGTGGATCCTGAGGTATTTGAGAGGTAATAGTACTCATGCATTATGTTTTAGAGGTTCATACACTATTCTATAGGGATATGTTGATTCAGATATGGCAGGTGATAAAGATAGTTAGAGGAGCACCATAGGGTATGCTTTTACTATAGGTGGAACAACAGTAAGTTGTATTTAAAAAATGAAAAAGGTTGTTTCACTTTCAATAATGGAAGCAAAGTATGTTGATGCTATAGAGGCTAGTAAAGAGATGATTTGGTTACAAAGGTTTATTGAGGAATTGGGAAAGAAGTAGGAGAATAACATGTTGTACTCTAACAACAAGAGTTCCATTCATCTTACAAATAACTCATCCTTCCATTCTAAGAATAAGTATATACAACTAAAGTATCATTTCATATGATCTATCTTTGAAGATGGACATTTGAAGTTGGAAAAGATACATACTAGCCAAAATATTGCAAACATGTTAACAAAGGTAGTAACCAGGGAGAAACTAAGTTCCTTCTTATTTTAAGTTGGCCTTCAAGCATGAAGGTGAAGATGAGAAATTTTATAGGTCCAAGGTGGATCATAGTACAACAAGTACAACAACAATGGATTTCTTGTGATCAGTCTCCAAGTTGGAGATTGTTGGTTGTTGAGCCTGATTATCTTCTTGATTCAGAGGTTTGTTTCAACCGTGATTGGATCCCATTTCTTGATGGGGGTGTGTGGGGGGGATATCCCCCCCACTAATGTCATCGGGGGAGGGGGAGATGATAATTAATGGATCCCCCCTTGGTGGGTGATTCAGGGGCAGTGCCCCTGAAGCAAAATTTTGGGAAAAAATTTCCTTGTAAAATATTATAATTTCATAATCAATATAGACCATTCATTATAAGGTCACATATCCGATGATAGAATTTATGTTATGGATTTTTTCCCTAGAAGGAAACCCTCTTTTATGAGGGAATTGTATTGCCACTGTGTGTGATAGTGAATATTGTATTATGAGGGGGGAGACTATGAGAGAAATAAGAGGAAGTTACAATAGATGTGTTGTAGTTTGTATCCCTTCATTTTGATGGATAATAAAAAGGAAGGACCTGGAAATTTATCTGGTGGACATAGCCCACATTGGGTGAACCACATATATCTGTGTCTCCATTGTATTGTGTATCTTCTATGTTTTATTTTATTTCTCTAAGATCCTATTTTTCTAATAGAAAACCTTGAATCATAGTCATGTATAAGGATTTAAAAACATTGGAGACCCATGGTTGAAGATCCATTTAGGATATAAGAGGATATCTAGGATACCTTCTTCTTCGGGTTCATATAAGAGGAGTCACCATATGATATTGTTGAGCAAGGATCACCAAGATTAGATAAAGGGATTCTACCCTTAATTGATTCGCCAAGTAAGCTATAGGAAAAATGATTTGAATTAATCTTACCAAGAAAGTATCATAGGAAGAATAACTCAATTCTCCCTTGCAATGATGCCAAAATGTTATCACAAAATATAGCACTTGTGAAAATCCTTCACAAGATGCTAAAATAGTGTAACATATGGAATACATTTCCACTGTCACCTAGTCAAGTACTTCCCTCATTTTAGTGACAGATAGAGATCCAACACAAGGGATGCTTATCTAACAACCTTAAGGGATTCTATAGCAAGCGAAGGGAAAGTATAATGCCCCTCTATATTAGTTACTTGATTATATAGGGTTGATTTAAGGGAAAGGTCAAAGTGAGTAAGACAAGGTAATTAACTATATTAGTGTGTAAGGTGTTATTAAGATGATTGAAGATGTTATATATAAGCTAAGAAAATGAATTAAAATCCCCGAAACACTATCTATCAAGAGAAAAATGAAAATTGAAATAAACTTGCAAAGAAACACTATATGTTTAAGAATGTAACAAGTTCATAATAGCAGCAATATACCAGCTCTAAACTTAGCAAGAAAATTAATGAAGATATGCCAAATGACAATGAAAAGAATTTTAAACCTACACAAGTGCTAGATTTTGTGATAACATTTTGAAGTGATTTCCATTGCCACCTAAGAAAGTACTTCCTTGTTTTTAGTGATAGATAGAGATCCAACAAAAGAGAGGCTTCTCTAGCAATCTCAATGGATCCTATAGCATGCTAAGGGTAAGTCTACAACCCCCTATATTCGTTTCTTGATTATCTAGGGTTGAGTTAAGGGAAAGGTCAAAGTGAGTAAGAAAAGGTAATTAACTATATGTCTGTGTAAGGTTTTATGAAGATGATTGAATATGTTATCTATCTAAGAAAATTAATTAAATGCCCTGAAACACTAGCTATCAAGAGAAAAATCAAAATTAAAATAAACTTGCAATGAAAGACTAGATGTTTAAGCATGTAACAAGTTTATAACAACATCAATATACCAACTATAAAATCAACGAGAAAGTGAATGAATATATGCCAAATGATAATGAAAATACTTGTAAACCATTCACCAATGATTACATGAAATAAATATCATGTAACTATGTTAATTGAGTGCAATATGACAAGCCCTAATGTCTAAAAATTAAATTATTGCAGAAATGAATAAGTTAGAGATGATTCCAAACAATTAATGCAAATAATTAGACTATGAATACTATGGAGTGAATATACAAATACAAAATCCTAAAGATAACACAAATCATTGGGAGAGAGAGAGAGAGCTAAACTAGGGTTTTGTATCACTTGTAAATGAGAAAGACTAGTGTCGTCTTGGATCCTTGGGAATAAGGAGTCAATGCAACACATTAAATGGAGGCTAAGGGAAAAAGAATACTTGAAGATTAAAACCCTAGTATTATACCATTGTAATCCTAGGTTAATATTCTAGGGAAACAAACCCTAAGGTTCATACAATCATAAAGTCATCCTAATTCTTCTACAACATCTAACAAAGAGATGAGGTGAACTAGGTTAAAACCTAACATTTATACAATCATAAACCCTAGACTTTAACCAAGAAAAGAGACAAGGTTATGGGGATGTACAATCACAATCTCTATATTGACCCTAAATGGTTTAACAAATTTAATATGGACAAACAAGGGAAGGGGATAAACAATCTTAATCCTTCCTTAGGGTTTCAAAATTATTAAAGGAAACTAAGATAACATGCAACTATTAACCATCTAATAGAACATTCACCAAAATATACTAAGAACAAACACTTAAACTTGGAAAAAACACTTGCTATGCCAAGTCGCTATGCATGAGGAAGCCCTAATTTCATGAAAATCCACCAAGATAAGATAAAGCATCCACAATGTCACTCCAAAAGTGTGCATAAGAGCTCCATGATGAGAAAAGGATATAAGAAGACAAGTAGTAGTGATTATCCACAAGTATGAGTTGTGTTTTTACAAATGAGGAGCACTATCCTCTTTATATGAGGCAACCCTAGTACTACAAAGCCTCAAAATCCCCTAAAACATAAAATATCCATGATACAAGCTAAATAGGTCATGGTTGACCCCAAAATAGCCTCAAACATAAATGTATAACAAAGATACATTAAAAAATCCCCTCAAAAGGTGACATTTGTGGTGTAGAAGCCTCCAAAGGCCATGACATCATGCTCTAAAAGTGAAAATGTGCCTCCAAAGGCCATGGAATCATGCTCTAAAGGTGAAAAGGTGCCTCCAAAGGACATGTCCCTCCATGAAAAGGTGGAAACATCATCAAAGGTGACATATCTCACCCCAAGGGTCATGTCTCATCACTGCCAAGTTCCAAATCAACATCAAGAAAGATGATCCCATGGTAGGTTAACTCAACTACCATCAAAGCATGAAAAAATCATCATAGATGCAACATACAAGAGATATGAGGTGTTTTCATAGGTGAAGATGGATCCATAACCTCTCGATATGTGTGTCATCATATACAAGTTCCACTTATTCGGTCAAACCCTAATATTCTATAGGGTGCTTTGTTTAGTGTGTGGACTTCCTGCCCATATGATAACCAATATGGCCATATCTTCAATGTATGAGCTCATATGTCCATCATTCAAGGTCTAAGAGGTATGAGAATATGTCCCAAGGTATGCCCAATCATCATATGGCCCAATGCTCTGAATCAAGTGTGCAAAGTCTTCTGTATAGTGCACAACGTCCTGAGTGTCATCATGAAAATGTCCTCCAAAGGATGATGTCAAGGTGCATCATGATCAAACAAGGTCCAAAAAATTAGGTAAAACCAAAACTTACAAGAGACCATAGCCATTAGAATCATACAAAGTAATCCATAACTTAATACAAAAGCCACATAAGCAATTCACATTAGGTATCTTATTCAAACTTCACATTAGCTCAAGTCTTTATGCAATTTGGCAGGTTTAAGTATGGGAGGACCATTGAAAGACCATATTAGGAGTTCTAGTACCCAAGTAGAGGGATATTTCCCAAGAAGCATATCAAATTAAAAGTATGGTGAATGAAATGGTTGGGGTTACTTCATGGTGATGGAGTCATTAACATGCAAGGTACTGTGCTGCATCCATATCCATGAGCACCTTGGTAGAGGGAACATTTTCTTCTTCAAATACCCTTTCCTCGACAATGTGTATTCCAAACCCCTTTTATTTCCTTTTGATATTCTTTTGTTTATTTCCAAGTCCCCTTTTTAGGTTTCAAGCAATTTATTGTTTCTTTTCTTTTCTTATTGGGATTGAGTCCTTTTAATTGATATGAATTCAATGCATTAGGACTAGAGGCGATCACCTCATAGTGATGGGGTATAGATCAAGATAAACTTTGGATTTTGACTTGGTCATTTGTTATCCCATCTTTTATTATTTTTTTTATAACATGTTTTCTTTTTCTTGTTCATTTTTTCTAGCAGCTACATCAACCTCGACATTCTAGCCCATCTTCTCATAGGAGAATGAACCATGGATATTTTTGGTGTACATGTAACAATCATTACCGAAGTTTAGTACACTATGGAAGGACCTAGGATAAAATTTGTTAAGTATGAAGGGGAGTGGTACATTTTCCTTATCAAATCCTCCAGTAGTACCCCTGTTCCCCAAGAGTGATAACACTGGACTAGGACACAAATGATGGCCTCCAAGGTGAAACAAGGAAAAAAACCATAAATTCCAAGATTATGATTCATTATCCAAATTCAACCCATGACCATCTAAATTCCTAAAGCATTAAATATGACACTTTATATGAAATAATAACTACTGTACTTCATATGTGATGGAACACCATAATCAGAGTAAACAATGTTGATCAAGTGTAGTGACATGAGCTAGATAAGGGGTAGGAATCTAAGGTGATGTTGTCTCTGAAGAATATCGATCATCATCATCATCAAGATCACTATATTAACTGCAGGCCATGGGACATGACCTTCTCTAGTTATGCCTAGGTGAGAGGGGGTAACATATTGCACTGAAGGTTTAAGTGTGTAATTTTTCTTGTATCATCAATCACTTGGATACATGGTTATGTTGGTAATTTGATTATGTTGATCATGGAAGCTTTGAAAAAATTATAGAATAATATTTTTTGGGGCTCTAGTAATTAATTTGTTTTTAAGAGAGAAAAAGAGAAATAAAGAGAAGTGAAATTTTAGGTTATTAGGGGTAATAGTCATCCTTTAAATATGTTTTTCCTTATTTCCACATTGTCATTTTCATATTTTAGTATTGTTGTTTTTTATGTCTTGGGATAGTAGGTAGGATGTGTTATAGCGCAAGTTGTAGGTTGGGAAAATCCCGACCCAACCAAAAAATCAAGTGCTACAACTTGGGAATCCTACACCCAATGTCACCTCAATGTAGGTCCCACACTTCAAGGGTGACTAGGTCACTCTAGGGAGGCGATCCTGGTGAACCTAGGGGGAAAGAGATGGAAATGGATAGAGATGGAAGTGGATCCCCTAGAGGTCAAGTCTAACTGGAATGAAATTTCTGGAATGAAGTCTTGGAAAGTTCCAAGGGTTTCCAAGTATGTTGAGTAACTTGTAAATGGTGAAATACCTGCCCGAGACACAAGAAAAACCACTTTGCAATGATGTATGTTAGTTGGATAAAAAATTTGATCTTGTTGTCCCTAATTTGAAGCAATAGATACAAGTATATATCAGAAATAATATGTTACTATAAGCTACTCAGTAAATGCTAGAGATCAAGTAGAATATAGTAGAAGATACAAAAGAAAGACTAGTTAATGACTAGCTAAACTCAAGATGAAAAACCAATATTCCAGCATAAAAATATAAGGTTGTTGTAAACACTTGTATGCAGAAAATTATATCTACCTTATGGCTGTAACATTCAATGTATTACAACAAGAAAATCAGCCACTTAAAACCCCTCAAAATTTTCCAAAAAGTGCACTAGACCAAGAAGAATAAGTGTTCAAACTTTGAGCAAAATCCAATTGTTGATAAGAGAGTTATTCAAGCAAATGAGTTAGGGTTTATGCAGCCCTAATGGTTGAAGATTAAATTTTATAACAACAGAAAGAAGTATCCCCTTGATGGGAATTCCCTAGTAGTTGTGATGTACCCAAGGCACAAGGAATACAATCCACTTTGCAAGAAGTAAAAATGACTAAAAATCACGTTTCCCAATGCAATAATTTGTTTCTCCAATGCAAGACTAATGCTTTTAGTTATGGGTTAATGGGGTTAGAAAGAAAGAGCTAGGATTACTAAATCCTTGGGGGTGTAAACCCTCTTACTTCCCAAGGCAAGTAACCTAGGTAGGGTTTGAAGATGAGGGGTGTAAATACTCTTACTTCCTCAACTAAACCCTTGCAAAACAATTTTAAAAGCTTAACAATTATGGTGGAAACTAGGATAGGGGTGTATGCCCTTATACTCCCTATCTAGCCTTGGTCAAAACAAGCTTATATTTCATTATAAATGATAATAACAAAGTAAAGAGACCATACCATTCAAGAAAAAGCATTAACATGCCAAAGTAAACCTCCACAAAAGCAAGAGAATGACCTCCTAGAGATATCGCACCATCATCATCATCAAAAAATAACCAAAAAACATTATTCCATAGCACAAGAGGAAAAATACTCCAAGTGTAGCAAAAATTTCAGACCAATACTTCTCACAAGAGGGAGAGTTATGTTCAAATGAGATCTTATGATCTCTTATGTATACAAAATGTCACTAAGGTGACTTGTCCATAAATTAAGGGGTAAACCACAAGACTAGGGTTCAACAACCCTAATATTTCCCCCTTTAACAAAGTAATATTAAAAAATTCATTTAAATTTTCACTTTTGCACAAATAAAACCCTAATTTTACATGGATGTCTCCCCTTTAGGGGACATTTTTTCACTTAGAAGAAGTCGTTGGTGTTGGAGAAGCATGGGTAGGCCTCCAAAGGACACATGTCAAGAATCTAGAAAATATCCTCATGGTGAATACCTTATTCTCCTCAAAACATCCATGTGTCAATGAGTGGCTACATCACCACCAAGCCCTAACCCCCTGGATGACATCATGCTAAAAAATGAGATGTTTTGCCTCTCCTAGGGAAAATGTTTGGCATGTGCGGGATAGGATACATCAGCCAAGTCATCTTCAAGGCCTTTCAAGTTTGATCTTCTTCATCTGGCATGTGGGCCCTTGGCATCCAACATGTGGGCTTGCATCCCCATGGAGGCCCAAGCTAGGCTTGTTCTCCCAAAACTGTCCAACAACTAGGTCCTGCAAAGACAAATGAGGATACCCACCAAGTATCTCAAGTCATAACATCATGATAAGCGAATCTAATCAATAAATGATCCACCTAAGCATGTGCATCAAAGATCACTATATCAAACAATTAATTTCTCAAAGAAACTATGCGACTTGTCAATCTTGAATGTGGGAGGGTTGATGAGGTGTCCTATTGGGTAGATCTTTCCCTAGGTCAAGGAGAGTTTCCAAGAGATCCCTCTCTAAGCCATGTAAAGTGGGTGAAGTGGTTGGGTTCAAGACTCAATGGGCATAGGGCTCATGACATACAAGGGGTCGTAATGTCTCATTCATGGGTGCCATTGTAGAGGGTGTTTGGTACCTTCATCCACAATGCACTTTTTCCAAGCCCATTTATTTCCATTCTTTTATTCTTTCGTAATTTTAAGGAGAGGTTGAAGGTCACTTCCCTGGTTTGGTGACCAGATAATGGAAATATCACCCACAAACATCCAGTGGAAATGAGAAGGATGGCTCGTGATGAAACCCCCTTTCTCTCAGCCATGCAACTAAGAGCCATTACCCCGGTTTGGTGACCAGATGATAGCAATGTGATATGAAAACTTGGTGAGAATCTTCCTACATCCAAATCTTCGAAATAAGATCTTTTACTGACAAAATTTGCATGTGAATAAGGGCGATTTAATTAATTAGTCAGGCTTCATTAAGGAAATAATCACATAAAATTATCAAACTGTTGTGTATGTTTATAAATAAAATCTCTACTTAACCAAGTGAAAATGCATCAAAATCACACATACCATTGACAACAATATGATAACGGAGTTCACCAGACCTCCTGGCTACGTCTCCGGATTCATGAATCCCATGAATATGCTTTATTGATTCTGCTTCAAAAGGGCTACATAAACAAGCCTACAACCTGATTCTCCTTTACAAAGGCATCCTCTGAATCAATAAGCTCTCAATAAGATTTCCACAAGATTTTTCCTTTCTCTCCTCCCCCTCTTGACCCCCAAGAAGGGTTTATATAACATCTCCATCTCAACCACATCAAGATTTTCATGGAGATAATATCTCTCAAGATCCCCTAAATTAGGATCTTGACATATCTCAAGGGATTGGTTTGAGAATATCTCTCAACTATCCATGAAGGTCTCAACTCTCCTTAGGACTCTCCTTGAGACTAGGGATTGAAAGCCAACATGGCTTTGCACCAAATAATCCCTTTTAAAATAATGAAAAATATATAATTATGAGAACCCTATCTCATGTATTAAACATTTTACAAATGCCATTTTGCCCCTAAATAACAAGAAGATATATTTCTACCATGTGAAGTCCAATTGAATTCATTCGAAATGCATCAAAAAACTCAATGTGAGCTCTTTGTTGACTGGACAATGTTGGCAGTATTTGAGTTCGACTGAAAATGTGTCGACTGTGAAGATCCTCCTGAATCACACCTCCCCACGGAGAAAAACTTTTGGACCTCCAAAAGTATCAATTTTGACCCGCGATCCATCATCGACTGCGTGCAAATGTCTTCATTCCCTCTACTTCAGAATCAGAATGTAACTCAAAGACTTGCAACTGTTGCCAAGCAAATGTTCTCAAAGGCACACCCTTGTCTCTTTCACCTCTTGTTATTCAGAGCTCGAGATACAATCGCCCACATCTGCATCAAACTGCAACCTTTATCTGATGATGTCTGAATTACATACTTGCCAAGAGTTTATAAACACACTCTTTGGTCAAGTTTTACAAGAAATGCCAAAATAGGCCTAGGCAAAAATGCCTCAATCAACTGATTAAATGATGAATACAATGAAGCCAATTAAGACGTTAAGCGTAAAAACAAACACGTCTCAGTCTCATACTCACTTTAGAGTGAATAAAATCCTTTTACAATGCTTCATAATCATCAAGTTCAAAACAATCCTTATGCCAAATCGAATGCCACAATATGCACAAAAGGGAAAATTCTATAGTCCCATTTACCCATTACAAAATGTGCAGTAATATATGCACTAGTGGTGCAAACCCCCCACTACAAAATATGTGCACTTCAAATGCCGAACTCCCAAACCATGTATCAATGTCTTGCTCTACAAACAAAATGGTCAATTGCCAAAAACTTAAAGGGTTAGTGCACTTATAGTGACCATACATTTCTTCACGATTTTAGTGGATGTTTGCAGCTGATCAAAGTATTTTATCAAACTCACCACAATGCTCTTGGTGATAGACATACCCTCATGCTGATGAAGGCCTTCGATAGGTTCAAGATGAAAAGTGGACCTGCCATGAAAGACTCTTGCAGGTGCAATGATTGTCATTCTGGTGTCCAAAATGATATCTGCAGTCTACATGCATGTGTACAAAGCTTTTCAATCGCACCACCTGCTCGTCTACGAATTCTTGGCTAATTTTTGGGGCAAAAGGTCGCGCTTTCTGGTCTATGTCTCCGTAGCTGGTTCAATCCTTGTAGGCATTGAATCTGGTGCAAGCCATGAGATCAGTTTTACAATCTCTGCAAATTCCATTGCGATTGCAGCCAGCAATGCATCTCAGCTGATCCTCGAGAGAAAAGGAGGCGAATTCGTCCTTGGATTCCGCTCCTTGAATGGACAACTTTTTCTGTTGGCAATTGTTAATATTCTGTACAACGAAACGATCGTCTAGCCAGGCAATAGGAACACGCCAGTGTCCAACAATGAAACACTGATCGTGAGCAGAGATAGAAATTTGGTCATGGATGAATCTGCCCAGTCGACAGAAAAAAAAACTTGGAGATCACGTTTCTGGCAGCGGACCGGGAACATCGTCGGGATCAGTTTAGGGGCCAGTCTGTTGTTCATAGTGATTCTGTTCTTTCTCTTTATCACACTGTGAAAGAAACAACAAAGCCCGACAGTGGCATGGCCAAGTGCCCTATATGTTAACAACAGAATATCTCCAGCACCAAATCCATTATCTGCGAGATACCAACGGCCTTTTGTATCACAAACCTGTAGACCAGGGCTGTCAGAAGCAATGAGAATTAACAATCCTTTGTCCATCTCTTAAGGTATACTTGATTTGGGGCCTCCCAGAATAATTTTAACATTTTGTATAGCAGGAGGAGAATATGTTGCAACAAAAACTGATGATGACAACTCGCTTGCAGGTAGAGGCAAGTCATCAAGCAATGAATTGAACACAGACAAAGGATCTGACAAAACAGTCCACAATGATAGCTCCTGACTTTGACGGCTCCTATTTTCCAAAGTGTTGTCCGAACCATTGCTCATTCGGGTCTCTTCAGCTGTCAAATAATCCATAAACTGGCTCATAGTGATTGGCACATAGCTCTGAGGTATAACATGACTGACTTCTGCTATTGGAGAACAATTTAATATTGCATGGTTTTGCGGCATAAGCCTAAAAGCCAACGACGTCCTTACACCCATTCCAACACCTGAAGACAAATCAGGGATTAGTCGGGATTAACTCGGTGGTGGCGAACGGTGGAGAATATGACAACGTCAAAACCTTTACTTCTGCAATTTTGCTAGAGGCATAGAGGCAATCACAACATCCCAAGGAAAGTGGATCTGAAATTGATGATCCCACCATTCTAGTTTTTTGTGCTGATCGTTGACAAAAAAATAATTCTTTGATCAGACATACTCTCTGCAGTGGTAATTGATTGAGATATGCAAGATCGGTAAAGCTCGTATCCAGTTCTTTCCATTGCTGTTATGACCAACAATGAATTTCTATTCGTGGAAACTGTGGTCGCCCTCAATGCAATGATACAATCCACGATGGTGGTTTTTTCGCACAGTAGAACGACAACCATCACACTGAAAAGCATATGGATCTCAAATCGAACCTCGAAATGGCTCAATGCACAATGGTGTCCCTTAAAAACGAGAGCCCTAGGCTCTGCCTTGATCACGAAATAACGTTCCCTGGTGGATATCGCTGGCACAGTTCCACCCGTATAATCTTTCTTATTTCTGGAAAGTTAAACATAGTGTAATTATATGAAGAACATGATACATACTCCATTTTTATGTTGCCCATGTAGCAGTGGAATGATATTCTTGTATGGCATCAGCCTCATACGTAGTCCGTTCGACGTGATTCAAGCACCGTCAGAATCGTCTCGTTGAGCTCTTCAACCTGGTATAGTTGGTTCTAGAATCCGAAACAGAACAATTCTGACCATTTTCTTCATTAAGGAGGATATCTGTCCCCATGTAAATTGGAAACTTGGAAACCAACAGAATTATAGTTTGCAGAAATATCATCAACTACTTACCCAAACGGAACCAAGCACTTTCTTCCTGTAGTCGTGCTTTTACAATGGTTGAAGGAGCCTCCTTCTTCACGGGCTCTTTCACAATCTGCCTGCTGCTTGGCTTGTGGTAAATTTTAGGATGTAACTTCCAACACTTCTTCTCCCAATGGCCATTGATTTTGCAGTAACTGCAAAAATTCCTTAGCTTTCCATTCAACCATGCATTCCTGACGGAAGGACTTGGAAGGTGTGATTTTTTCTTTGTCTCACTTCATGTGGACACATTTGTCTTCTTAACCCAAACTTTTTTCATTTGATGTTTGGCTACATCACGGTTAGAAGATCTAATGCAGAAATAATTTTTCTTATATTTAAGAAAAGAATTTAAATGACTTTTATACCTTCCTAGTTTATCTTTGTTGTAGATATGATGAGGACTATCTGCTTTGGCTCCTCTATTGGAATCCAATGATGTAGAAGTGGCTCTTTCTTTAGTAGTCTTTGAGCACTCTCCAATCTCTATCTTTCCATAACCCAAACCTGTAAATGGTGGTATTTGTACCACCTCTAATGGTTGAGTGACTCCTTGGCCATTAATGCCAAGTCCACCTCCTTTGTATCCCATTTTACTGAGAAGCTTCATGCCAACATTATTATCATACTGAGATGAAAGCGAACATGAAGAAATACTCTCAACGCATACCTCAGTTTGAGTTTGTGCATCCACGGTAGAAGGTTCTTTGTTTTCCATTCGTTCACCAAGCTGCAACTTAGACAAGAGATCATCCTTGGTTTTCAATTCAAGTTGCAATTCTTCAATAATTCCGTTAAGGACTTCTCCATGAAGCTGAGACCTCTCTTGAAGATCTTGCTTCTCTTCTTTTGCAACATGCAAAAGTCTCCTCAACTTTGCATTTTCGTCTTGAATCCTGTGATTTATCTCTTCTAATTCTTGGAGTCTTTCTTCTTTCTTCGCTCCTTTTCCCATGGTGATATTCACAATCTGCAAAACTGGTCAGACCAGCTCTGATACCACTTGATCTAAAAACTTGGTGAGAATCTTCCTACATCCAAATCTTCGAAATAAGATCTTTTACTGACAAAAATTGCATGTGAATAAGGGCGATTTAATTAATTAACCATGCTTCATTAAGGAAATAATCACATAAAATTATCAAACTGTTGTGTATGTTTATAAATAAAAACTCTACTTAACCAAGTAGAGTTTTTATTTATAAACATACACAGCATACAACATCTGTGAACTCACATAAAATGCATCAAAATCACACATACAACATTGACAACAATATGATAACGGAGTTCACCAGACCCCTGGCTACGTCTCCAGATTCATGAATCCCATGAATATGCTTTATTGATTTTGCTTCAAAAGGGCTACATAAACAAGCCTACAACCTGTTTCTCCTTTACAAAGACATCCTCTGAATCAATAGGTTGTCAATAAGATTTCCACAAGCTTTTTCCTTTCTCTCCTCCCCCTCTTGACCCCCAAGAAGGGTTTATATAACATCTCCATCTCAACCACATCAAGATTTTCATGGAGATAATATCTCTCAAGATCCCCTAAATTAGGATCTTGACATATCTCAAGGGATTGGTTTGAGAATAWCTCTCAWCYATCCATGAAGATCTCAACTCTCCTTAGRACTCTCCTTGAGACTAGGGATTGAAAKCCAACATGGCTTTGCACCAAATAATCCCTTTTAAAATAATGAAAAATACATAATTATGAGAACCCTATCTCATGTATTAAACATTTTACAAATGCCATTTTGCCCCTAAATAACAAGAAGATATATTTCTAGCATGTGAAGTCCAATTGAATTCATTCGAAATGCATCAAAAAACTCAATGTGAGATCTTTGTTGACCGGACAATGTTGGCAGTATTTGAAGCCGACTGAAAATGTGTCGACTGTGAAGATCCTCTTGGATCAAAATGTCATACCACTAGATATTCATGAACGTGATAGATTGACTCGTGATGAGACCTGCTATCCTTTAAATAAAATTTTAAGCATTATTTATTATATGTCGATCCCATTTACTCAAAAATAAGTGTTTCATTGCTTTCTTGGGTGATCCTTGGGAGAAGCATCTGGAAGGTTCATACAAGGATTTTATCTTTTACCCAACATCAATATCTTTGGGCCTTGAGCCCCTTCTTCCCATAGAATGAGGGACAACCCCTTCTTGGTTCAATACACCCTAAAATTCGAAGAGATAAGAAAATGAAGGGGAATAATGATGGAAAGTGGTAAGTATGGTTGAGAACGATATGATGGCTGTTTAAGGGAGTTCCTAGTAGCAAACCCATCCCCAAGGAAAACCACTTACTAGGGCACAATGTCAACCACCAAGGTGAAGCACGGAAAAATGCATAATGTCCAAGCATATATCATGAAATCTAGAGCAATCTAAGATACAACATACTCAATTGGATTAAATATTGAAATGATACTCACCATAATATTGACTTGTACCTCATGGAGTAAGGACCACTTCCTTCTGAAAGCTAGCTGATGAGTTGGATTCCATCTGGAAATCAGTGACCATTTGCGGTGGTGAGAGGGGTTTCCAACTGTGCAAAAGGGTATTGCTGGTCATGTAGTCTCTTAACACTCCATATCTGCAACCTGAGTGCCTCGAGACATAATATCCTTAGTTATCCACAAAATGGGGATAACATGATGCTTAGTTTACAAATTTCCCTACTTTTCAATCGATTTCATGTCTGTTGATGCTTGAATATGTTAGGATTGAAACGGAAACCTCATGGGGATACAAATCCCCCTGTGTTTTTATAGAGATGGTACTCCTCTTTGTTTCAATATTTTCTTGGAATTCTAGATTTTTTAAAATAATATAGGACTTTGAGAAAGTCCACCGTGATATTCAAAGAAATATAAAGATTGCAATAAAACAAAAAAGTTTGGTTTTTAAAGAGAGTTCCTGAGAGATGACCAGGAACCTCACACATCACATATTTGAAAAAGATAAACAAAATTTCCTCACATCCATCATAGTTAAACTAAAGATTTCTGATCACATAAAATAAAAAAAGATGGTCTACACGCATAAGAGAACTTTAATAAACACATGTGGAGCTAAAATAAATATAATGATAGATCAATCTCAAATATTTTATACTCAAAACTGAGAGTTATAAAATACAGTCAAAATTGATCCCAAAATAGTTCTCTTGGGATTTTTGAAACATTATAGAGTCTGTTACAAAGCCTTGAAATTTAAATGCATTTGTCCTTAGGACTGGGATTGGGGCTCTCACAGACCATAAAAATTTTTATAAACAAGAAGTAAGTTGTGGAAAGATTATGGTGGGAGATGACAGAGTAGTAAGACCTAGAAAGAAGACAGGAAGAAGTTATCAGATTTTGGTTAAACCTTTCTAGTCAAAGAAGTGGAGTAACTGGATGAAAAATGATAAAGAAATCAAGATGTGATCAACATGAACTTACTATGATGGTCTCTCTCATGTTCACTTGCTTTTTGCTTTCCTTTTATTGTCCTCGTTGATGCTTTTAGGAACCGTCTCAACTGTTGCTTCTCGGCCTTCTTTAGTTAGTTTTTCAATTGACTTTTTAAACCAATCTTCAATGTAGTTTTTCATTGGTGCAACATTTCTTTCATGCCTGATTTTAATATTGAATAATTCACCTTCCAAGTCTCTTACGTCATGAGAAATGCCATTATTTCATCTTCGATATCTTGATTTTTTACAGAATAATCAACCAACCAATTGTCTATCTCTTCTTCATTATATTCAACTATGCCATAAAAGTTTTTAGCTAATAACCCCTTAAATATCTCAACTTGTTCATCAAATTGTTGTTTTGTTAGAAACATTGAATTGAGAATTAACTTAGGATCTTGTACCTCATCAGTGATTCATGTCAGATCTATCTCCATGAGTCTTTTGAACAATTCTTCTCTTTTTAGTATGGCTTCGCTGCATGCTTGGACCATGTTATTCAAATTCTTGATCTTTTCCTTCCAAAAACCATTTAGTTGTTTAATTCGACTTGGAGAAAGAAGATCCTCTTCTCTTATTTTCAATTTTGTCATGTTTGAGACTTTAATTCCAAATGGAAAGACAACATCAACGTAGAAACCTTCTTCATTCTTTAAATCAACTTGTAGATACTCATGAAAATCATGTGCCCTTGAGCCGAAAGAAACACTATTTTTTTATACCTCCCATGCTTTTATTATCAATGACATTCTATTTTTAATGTTTTTCTCTACATAACTTTGGACTGCTGTGAGTAAAATTGAAGATACTTTTAACTTAATGGTGAGTGTATTTGGTTTAACCATTGACAAAGGACTTGCCAGAATTGGAAGAGGCATTAATGCATTTTCCAATTCTATGATCCTTTCTTTTAACTTAACATTTTTAGCTTCCAGACCATCAATAGAATCCCCAGTTTCCCTATGGATTTTAGAAATTTGGGACGGCTGCATGTCCTTCAGATCAACCTCTGAGCGAGACTTTCCCTTTTTATATCCTGGTCACATATTTCTACAATCAAATTCTTAGACTCATCAAAAACAACACTTTGAAAAGTGAAGGATTCCTCTTCACTAAAGGTATCAATTGCAACAACTTCCAATAAAGAATTTTGTTGAGCCATATTTTCTGGTTGTTCCATTGCGGGAAATATTTTCTCAATATCTACCTCTAGATCCATATCATCCATATAAAATATTTGGATGTCATTTTCTATAATATTATCCTCTTCCTCTTGCACTAAATTATTCCTTTTCTTTCTCATGGGGAGCTTATGCGAACTCTCGATTTTCCCAGGGGGAGGATTCTTCTCTCCCCCTCCAATTGAACTACTGTTGACAACCTTTCTAATTGGGTGAGCCATTGGATCATTTCTCTGGGATGTGGTATTTTTGAGAGTAACAACTGGAGATTGGGTGCTCCTTTCACTGGGACCCTTTCCCTTTTTCTTATTAAAATCATTAGTACTGAGTATTGTTTCTAGGCCACCAACATCGCGCACAAGAGTAATTTGTTTTTTACCTTCTTCTCCTTCATTCAAGATAGTCTAGATGAACCAATTACTGAATCCCATCGAAAGCATATGTTATACAAAGATTTTGTTAGGATCAAAGCCCTTTATCTTTTCAACATACTTTAAATTCACATTGTTGAAATGATTTACAAACTCGTCAATTTTATTTATGTTTATGAATATGAAATCTCCAATCTTCCATGGCAAGGGGATAAATTGATTTTTCCCTTTTTCATGGAAAAAATGTAGCCAGAAGTTATATTTCATTGCCACCTTTGTAATGAATAATTTGTTAGATACATGATACAGGAGAAAAGAAGGATTTTCTTTGGAACAAAATATCCTTATGACACTGTGATTCTCCATTTGTTCTATTGTTTACTTTTTCTCTAAGAATGTGTTAGCCTGGTCAAATATCCTTGAAGTATTTTCTCCCAACAACAACCTTTTGAAGAATGAGACAAAATCATTATAAAATTTATAAAAATACAGAGGGGTCTTATGTCTCCATAGTTCCTGATACAAGAAGGTAACTGGATCTATTTCATGATTCACCCTCTTACTTATGGTCAGGTTTGGAAATTGACAACAATACACAATAGCAAATACCGGATAGGAAGCCATAAAGAATTTTTTGTCATTTTTATAGTGTGATAACTAGGACGAGGTTTCGATAGAAATTAATTTTCTCCAGTCAAAGATGGCATGTTCTTTCACTGTAAAATATAAAATATATAAAATCACGTGAGAGACGGTAGCAATTCTTTCCTGGTCTGTCAACTTGGTAAACAACCACACAATTTCGCGATATGGGTTTTTGAAAGACTCAACTAGATCCTGGTTATGTCTTCTTGAATAGACGTAGGATTATCCAAATATTTAGGCAAGAGGTCAAGCCCATTGTTATGTTTCTTCAAAAAATCTATGCAGTCTTCTCCTTTGAAGGTAAGTTCCAGCTCTGGGGGATTCAACATATTGAAAAAAACTTGTGGTGAAAGGGAAATCAGATAATGATCTTGGAGTTGTATAATTCTCTGGCTTGGCATGTACTTCTCGACACACCATGCAACAAGTTATTTACATTCAAAAACCTCAGGAACACACCCGGCGCGAGTAATTCCAAACGCCCAAATTACGTCTTTCTATGCAAGAGGAGAGGAATAATAGGAATATGCTCTGGACCATTGAAAGTTCTGGTCTTCAAGACCAAAGATATTTAAAGTATCACCACAAAACTAGTGTCTTCCTGCTACTGCCATAGGTTGACAGGAGTATTTCTTCAGCTAGATAATAACTTGAAATAAATATTTTCAGAGAGATGATGATAATATAATCCCTTGGAAAATGGAGAATTAATGCAATTTAATGAGTAATTCATTGAACCTTTCGCCATTAATGATGATCTTTTCAGAGCACAAAAATTATTAGAATTAAACAACATTTAATGCATATTGGGAAAAACAAGAGAATGGTGGGGACAGACAAGAGAAATTTTAAATATGGATATTTTCATGAACCCACGAACTCGTGGTTATGTATGATAAAAAATATGTTAAGTGTAGAAAGGCGGTTGGTCGAACTTGCATGCAAGAGAAATAAAATACTTAGGGGCTTGACACCAACAACAAATATGACGGTCACAATGTAGATAACAGAAATTTAGGTGCAAAGTGGAGATCACATAAATTGGAGGATGAGGGATTGAACCCACGAACCCACAAAGTTGAAAAATGGCTAAGTATAATGTAGCAACAGACTTATAACATGGGAAAGTGGATGGAGATGAAGATCCACCAACCTTCCAACCCGCCGATTACTGAAATGTGACTGAGTATGGTAACTAGAAAGGGATAGAATAAGGGATAAAATAAAGAGGGAAACATAGGGAGGTGTAGAAGAGGGAAAACAATGGAAAAAAGAAGTTGGGAAAATAGAACGGGGAAGGAAAAATATGGAAATGGGAAATGATCTCAACAATGTCCTAGTTTGCAATGTTGATCCTTTGTTTTAATTTATGTCAAGATATAGCCAAGTTTTCCTTGCATAATAAACACCTCATATTGAGAAATTTTTTTATTCCTTGTTTTCATTCATTATTAGTTTGTTGTCAATTATTTTTTTAAGTAAAATTTTTGAGTATGATGTCACCAATTCACTCAATATTCCCTTTGACTCATTTCTAGGTCAACCTTGGATGAGGGCACTATTTTTCCCATTATGCGATATTTGTATCTGATAGGTGGGCAATATTGAAGAGACAATAGGGGTCTTGAGTCATATTGTTGTCTTGTCTTTTCAATCATTGCATCGAGTTATCCTTTTTAGTCTGTCAACTTCTCATCCAAACTTAGGGATATGGCATTGTGTTTTCTACACCCTATTTTTTCTTCATGCCAAGGGAAAGGTTTTCATCATTTCCTTCCTCTTAGTAGATCACTCCTCATAAAATCTAAAACATCAATTAAGGGGTGGTCCATAAGATAGAACAACTTGATGGCCATTAGCCTCATTGGTTGTGGTCTCACATTCAACAAGACTAATCATCATTGTGTCTTGATTTGATGAACTTAGTTAGTGTTTGACTTTAGAGCATCATTCACATTAACAGACAATTCTCATACCTTAGGGCCATTAGCCTCATAGGTGGGTTCCTTCATGCTTGGAAGATGTTTTCCTTATTGATATATATCTAGGTGGATCTCTTCCTTTTTTGACTTAAAATCATTTTCTAGTGGGAGGAACATACATGATAGGTGGGTTGCAGGTAGTAGTTGCAGATGGGAATGTATGGGTAAGTCCTCATTTCAATAGATCAACCTAGGCACACTACATATTGTCTCCATTTCCTATTGGATAAGCACATTGGTCTATAGGTTGGATTTTACAGAGATCATTTATTCATATGAATAGAGTGCATAGATTTTGAGATTCTCGACATCCCATAGGGGGTTCCCATCCCCTTGAGTCACCATTGTTAACCCCAAGATTTTCCTAAGAAAATGGAGGGTTAAGAGATATGAGAGAACTTTCATAGAGAGAAGAGACAAGTTTTCTAGGTATTAGAGTTCATTGCAGAGGTAGAGGCATCTCAGAGGCATATTCATCAGTTATGGGGAAAGTCATTATATTTAGTAGTCTTCTTAGCTTTTAGGAGAAAAAGTTTGGAGGTCTGCATGTCAGAGATGATAACATATTTTGGATTCCTTGTGAGCTCATGATGTCAATGAACCTTTTCCAACCACATATTTGGATTCCTTGTGGACATGTGAGAAGTTTCTATTTTTAGCACTACATATTTGTAGGCATATTGTATTTAGCAGTTTTCTCCTAATAGTTCCTCACATTTTTGTATTTTCCTATTTTTTAGGGGGACTACTATTTTTAGCAGTGATATTATTAGTAGGTGTGGTCACAATGCAGTGTGACATGTGGTAGTAGGTGGGGGTACCATGTGGATGACATGTGGCAGTGTGTTTTTGTAACACCCTGTTTCCCTCGGTCTGTAAAAATAACTATACTGGCCAAATATTGTGGCAAACTCAGAAATGTGAATGTGTGATGTGAATGGACCTTGTGACAAAGGTCGATGAATGTGAATAATATTATGAATATGTATTGCAGGACGAATGAGAGGGGATGTGCTGAAAAAGAGACCACGATGGTTGAAGAAAGGTGGTGGAAGGCACCTGGAAAGGTGGCGTTAACTTCCACCGAAACCAATACCGTATTTGGACTTCATTGGCCCAGAGAACCAAGAGCGACTCATTGGCCCCGAATTAAATGACTCACCAGCGTTGGTAGGTAAAGGGATCCTCATGAGTAATGAGGGATGGGGTTGAACCGCCCATCCATAGAGTCCTCAGACCGGACCACCGCGAGGAAGATCGTGCCACACACAACCTCACCGAAAGGAGAAAAGGCAGGAAGAGTGTGGGATCAAGGGGCAGATGTGAGGGGAAGAGGAGAACTCTAGAAAAATACAGAGGGAGTGATAGTAGAGAAGAAGGAGAGTAACCTTTGTTCTCGGTCACTGGAAAATAGAGACGCAGTATCGCAGCATCGTGGTCTCAGCTCAGGGGTGGATAGTGGTAAATCCGTTGGGAGTCGCTGAGCCTATGGTTGGGTGGAAACGAGCACCCCTCCCAGCAGTTGCAATCACATCTGGTGTTATTTCTGATAAGTGTTTTACATCTTGCATCTTGAAATGTATATCCTAGCATTTATGATCATCTTGCATCTGGAAACTTATATGCTGACATGTATGCTCATAGTCTGTGTAGTTTATGAATGGTTTGAGTGGAAGACTGTTTGTGTGGTGTTTTGATTAGAAATGGTGGTTGCATGCTTTTATTGAAAAGACCACGTATGGCTTATGTTTATAGA
>ML795061.1:117361-127702 GCA_009831015.1 Picea engelmannii | reverse complement strand
ATTGAATTAATTCAGACTTACAGTCAGTTCTTGGGAAATCTATATCCTTATCCATCTCAAGTAATACCTTGGATAAATCTCCCATAGAGACAGCCTTTTTGGAAAGCTCACCAAGAACTTGGAAAAGGATTTTTAGGCGCAAGTCTTAGTAATCTTGTGCGAGGAAGAATGATCCTCTTGAAATTCTGAAATGGCAACGTAGGGATAAGTATCGATCGAAGGATGAGATCCAGTCGAAAGATCTACGGTCATTCATGACCGTTAGATTGGAGGAATAAATGAGGGCATTAAATGCCTTAACCCTTTTTCCTTTGTCTTCGTGAGTAGCGAAGAAATCGGGACCGTAGATCCCCAACGTCCGTGGGAGTATCCAGACCATTGATTTTTCCATGTCCAGGGAGAGGCAGGAGAGTGCACAGTGCGGGACAGGTCTGAGCCATCAAACCTTAGTCCGAACACCCGTTAGCCGCTAGATCTGACAGGAGATGCACGGGGGTTAAACCTTCATGAGCAACAAAAGTGAAAAGTCCCGAAGGAGTTGGTATCGAGATCTCGGCATTTCAGAGTTCGGGGGTCTTGAGGACGAAGGTATGGACACTCGACATCAGAAGTTTCAAATTTGCGAAAGGATCAGATCTGTTCGTCTGCGGGAGGATGTGTGTCGTGAGATCATCCGCTTCAGAGACTCGGGCATCGGGACTCACAGAGGTGAGCATATAGACTTTGCGAGTGGAAAAGTTGTGGAAGAATCTGAGCCATCCGTTGGAAGGACACGTGTCGCGAGATCCTCTCTATCAAGGATTCAAACAGCGGGAGTCAGAGGAAGTCTCTTGACTTCATGAGTGGCGAAGTCACGAGAAGATAAAAACTGTCTGTCTGAGGAGGAAAGGTGGCAGAGATCGAGGGATCTCGTGAACTCAGAGGTTCGTAAGGTGAGAGCCCAGGAGTTGGGTGCTCCAAGTCGCGAGTGGCGAAATCGTGAGGAGCAAGGATCACCGTTGGATCCTGGTCACGGGAGGACCGTTGGATCAGAGCCTCATCGCACGTATTGCACATTCGGAGGTTCAAAGGTTGAGAGGACCTCTTCTTGACATCAGAAGTCGCGAAGTGTCGAAAGACGGGCATGAAGGGACAGGTGGCAGAACCACAAAGTGGGGCCCCTATGATTGACAGGCGGACACACGTCGCCTGGAGAAAGGAGTTAACACTCCGTTGACTTCTCGCATCTTGGGGATTCGCGGGATAAGAGCATGAGTGCTCAACCTTTCAACTTGTGAATTCACGAAGTTGTGATGACAGCTAGCGCTTAGCCTAGCCGTTGGTCATGCATAGAGGGCGCTGACAGAAGGGAGCTATACCCATTACATGATTTCGGATATCATGAATTTGGGAAGGAAGAGTCAAGAGTTTCGACTCGCGAAATCACGAGATTGCAAGTTATGACAAGGCCTTCAGGAATAGGCCTTGGTCATAGCGCTATGGTCACTTGGAGAGGGTGGAGCTCACGCCTAGTGCTGTTCACACAGGGGAGATTTTGAAAGGACCTATGGATCGATTGGAAGAAGATTCCAGTTGGGAATAAAAAAGGGCCGCTTTGGCTCATAAAAGAAACTGAACGATCCTTAAGACCTTGAGGTCGCGCAGAGACTCTGTCGAGGTAGAGGTGGCTTCTGTAACCTATGCTAATCTCTGTAGGTTTTTTGGGGATTCTGTTCCCCGAGAAAAGGCAAAAAATTTCTTACGCCGCAGCAGGTGCGTTATAGTTTTAAAGTAATCATTAGGCACCTTATTGGGTCAATCTAGCAGTGGCCTAGAATTTATCCCCATGCATCAAGTTTTATTTTCAGGTGGATGACTCATCAATGATTCTTGGTAAAGAGAGGCACCCTTCTTCTAGTTCCTTAATTTTCTAAAAATTGCAAAAATATAGAGGGAAAGTTATAATTTTAGATAGGGAGACCTTACAAGAGCTTTACTAATTTTGGACAGGGATAATTTGCATGAGCTTAGATAATTTTGGATAGAGATACCTTGCATGAGGAAGTTCATATTTTTGGACAACCAATTTATTTTGAGAAACAAATAGTTTATTTTCATTCAATGTCACGTGGAGAATAAAGGAAAGGTGCATGAGTTTGGGATAATTATAGACAGGGTGACTTCACTTTATTTTGGTCTTCTTCAGTTCAAAGAGAGTTAAGGATGGCACATGAAGAAGAATGAATTTATTTAAGAGAGTGCATGGCTAGGGTACTTTTGGAGAATCTCTTATATGACTTAGGCACCTTATTTAGAGAGCTCAGGGGTCTGTAAAGGAAGGGAGACTGATCATTATTTTCTAGATTTTTTTGTAGTGAGCAACTAGCAACCTTTATTTTCCACATTCTCCTCTTCTCTTCTTACTTCTTGTACTCTATGTAGAGGCATATTATTGCGATAATTCTTGTACTATGTATCTATGGTGCAACCAATATCTTAACTAATACAAAGATAATTTTTTACTATTTTATTTCTCTCAACTCTTTGAACTTGTTGGTGAAATAATATCTTTTTGTGTAGTGGTGTAGGTGGTATTATTGCCTCTAATTTGGTTGTATTTGTTGGCACAGGCGAAAACCTAGGGTTCAATGCTACAAAAGTGCACCAACAAAACCCTAACTACCAACCCTTTCGGCAACACCTGCGAAGAAGATGAAGTCTCACCCGAGGTAGAGGCAGGGGTGGTTGTAGGACTCAAATGTGTGCAACCTTATCTGGGACACAGATCTATGATTCTATAACTTAACAGAGCACTTAATAGTTAACATTAATCTATATCCAGTCTTAGTTACAACACGGTTTGTTGGATTACTGAGAGGGGGGGTGAATCAATGATAGCGTAATTATAATCCTTTTTCTTCAAATGTTATATCAATGTAGAATTATTATCCAATAATGAGCAGTAAGAAATAAAAAATCACACACATACACAGTGCACCAATGTTTTACGTGGAAACCCAAATCGGGAGAAAACCACAGAATGTTTTTTCTTATATGTCTTGAAGAATTACATTCATTGGAAGCACCAACTTCCTTTGTTTTCCAGCTGCAACTGGAAGGAGGCTCCAACCCCCTAGTTTCTCAGGCTACAACCTCAGGGAAGCTCCAACTCCCCAATTCTCTGGCTACAACCAGAAGGAGGCTACAAATCCCAATGTTCTCTGGCTACAACCGGAAGGTGGCTACAACCACCTATCCTTGCCCCATCCTACCACCCTGAAGTAGAAGTAGAATGATGGAACCACTGTCACACTGTCACTGTGAGATATACCACTGTAAACCTATACCAATAAATCTGAACCATGCATCAACCATGCATCAACCTGTACCTCAACCTGTAATCAACCTGTACCATAAACAAGTGCATCCAACCATGTACCAAGTATGTACCAATCATGTGCCAACTACTCATCAACTATGAATCATCAATATGTACCAACATCATCAACTATACACCTCATTTATGTGCCAACTCATCAACTACTTGTCTCAACCATGTACTCAACATGTACCTCAACCAAAAGCCCTCATCATTTTCATCATCCAAATCTGATTTGTAGCTCTGTAATAGACTTGGTGTATATGATCACATTCCTGCAAATCTTCCTTAACTTTAACAACAAGAGATTAGCATTTTCATCAAACTTTTCTTTAGTCTCATAAGACTAGTTTTGGATTAGTCAACAACCCTGACTTGAAATAATCATAACTTCGTACCTACAATGTATAAAGATATGAAACTAATACACAATGTTATTCAGTGTGTTTTATGGAATTCATCCAAGTTTCACTACTTGGAACCTCTCAGAAAATGAGTTATAGCAAAGATGGCATACCTTGCTGAATTCTGGCTTATTCTAGAGAGAGACTTTGTAGAGCGTGCCCCACACAAAATATTTTATTAATTGATATAAAAATTTTACAAGGCATACTAAATACTATACCCTAACCAAAACATTTGGTCTCACTAAATTTGGATCTGTTATGAAGAATTTATGACGTTTTTACTCGAAACACCTGATTTTGACTAGTTTCAGGATTGGCCACAAACCCTATTTTCCACGGAGTGTAACTCCAAAAATACAATGACCCACAAGCTGAATGTTTTACCACAGATACTTGGATATGTTTTCTCACTTGCATAGAAATTTCATAGTCTCAATAATTATAGAAAAAAAGTTATAGCGAAAATGGCGAGATGACTTGTAAATAACATACCTTAGAAAGCACCATCAAAAGAATTTATCCTTCCTTGCATTTCGGCCTTCTTTTCTTCACCTTCATTCAGAATTCCGGTTTAGATATCCTTGGTTACCTTAGACACATATATATATTCAATATGCTCAAGTGTGATACAAATGAGAGATCCTTGCCTCTTATTTATACTCTCCAAGTAGCTTCCTTAAAAACATCTTCTAGGTCACTTGGCCCACTTTCCTTATTTTAGGGTTGGGTCCACTTCTAATTTCTCCATTAAATTTATTATTGAAATAATTTATTTTGTATTCACTTTGAATTATAATACACTTATCACTTCACTTTATTATTTACCTTTTAAAATCTCTCAAACCACTTTGACTACTTTGAGCTTTTGGGGCTTCTAAATGACATATGAGGGTCCTCCAACATTGTAAGGCCATAACTCTCAAATTGTGAGGAGTTATGCGACATTCTACATACCACCAGAAATAGCATGACATGTACTATCCATATAGAATAGTATTATCTGAAAATATATCATAACTCATACTGTTACCCATCAAACAAACTTGGGTCCATTACCGAAACTTGGGGTCTCCAACTTCTTATGGCCATAACTCTCTAACCGTGAGTAATTATGTGACGTTCCACATACTACCGGAAATGACATGACAAACACTATCCATCTAGGATATTTTCCCTAAAAAAATCACTTTCCTTCATCTCATTATTCCACAATTAAACATGGGTTCTCTTACTCCACAAAACATCTTCCCATGAGGGCTTTCACCATAAGGGGACCACTTTGGAGTTCATCCATATTTACTTCTTATCAACCAGGACAAAAAAATAATGAGTCATATTTACATCAAACAATATTGAGTCCATTACCCAAACCTTTGTGCTACAGGAATTTCTTCAAGGGTTGACATCAATGACAACCAACCTTAATCAACAATCTCCCCCTTTGGTATTGATGGCAACACTCTGATGCAATACTGAAATCATATCACTCATGCTCCCCTTGAAAGCATGCCTTTGTCCTCTGCATCTGATAAATCTGCTCCCTCTAGAACCATACCTATGTCCTCTGCATTTGATAAATCTGATCCCCCTAGAACAATGCCTCTGTCATCTACATCTGATAAATATCTCGCTCTTTGTCATCAATGGCAAAGGTATCTTTCCATCTGGGGCTGCTCCCCCTGACAGACTGTCCTCTTATGGTTCTTCCTCATGTACATCTAAGACATATAAGATAAGCATTCAAAAAGCATTCATTTTTGGAGTAGAAATAACTCCAAGTCTTTGGCGAAGATATTCAAAGGCTTCCCATGGAAGTGGTTTTGTAAAGATGTCTGCCACTTGTTCTTTTGTGCCCACATACTCAATTCTGATGTTCTTTTCTGCAACCTGTTCCCATAGAAAGTGATACTTGATTGGAATGTGCTTCGTCTTGGAGTGCATCATCGTTTTTTTGAGATATTGATGGCACTTATATTATCACAATATATTGGAATGGGCTCATCATACTCAACCTGTATATCTATCAAAGTTTGTTTCATCTAAAAAATCTGCGTACAACATGTTGTTGCTGCAATATACTCTAACTCGGCTATATATAGAGATACCGATGATTGTTTCTTGCTTAGCCATGATACCAAACACTCACCTAAGTAGAACGCTACTCCACTGGTGCTTCGTTGGTCATCAATACAACCTGCCCAATCTACATCTGTGTAGGCAATAAGTGATAGATATTTTCCTTTTGGATACCATAATCCAAACTCTTTTGTTCCTTTGAGATATCTGAAGATCGTCTTTACTGCTAATACATGTGATTCCTTTGGTGCTGCTTGAAATCATGCCACCTGTCCAAATGCCTGCATTACATCTGGTCTAGATGCTGTCACATATAGAAGGATGCCAATCATTGACCTGTATTTCCTCTGATCTGTAGACTTCGAATCATCATCTTTACTCAACTTACAACTAGTTTGCATGGGAGTGATAACTGGTTTGCAATCTTCCATTCCAAACCTCTTTAGCATTTCTCTGATATACTTGGTTTGAGAAATAAAAATTCCTTGGTTGCTTTGACATATCTGAAGTCCCAGAAATAAGGATAGTTCTCCAAGTAACGACATTTCAAATTCATTTTGCATTTCTTTTGCAAATTTCTGGCTTAACCTGTCATCATCACTACCAAAAATAATATCATTAACATAAAATTCAATTAATAAAATATTATCTTGACTTACCTTGATGTAGAGGTTGTTGTCTGCACTTCATTTTTTGAACCCTGCCTGCTGCAGATACTTATCCAGTCTGGAGTACCATGCTCTAGGAGCCTGTTTTAGACCATACAAGACCTTCTTTAATTTAAGCACATAGTCTGTGTTCTCTGACAACTGAAATCCTTCTGGTTGTTCAATGTAGACTTCTTCTTCAAGTTCCCCATTCAGAAAAGTTTATTTTACGTCCATCGGATATACTTTTAACATTTTTGGATCATGCATAAGATAAAAGCAAACAGATTGCTTCCATTCTGGCAACTGGGGCAAATGTCTCTTCAAATTCGATTCCTTCAATCTATGCGTGTCCTTTACATACCAATCTAGCTTTGTTCCTTGTAACATGTCCATCTTCATTCAATTTATTCCTGAAAACGCATTTTGTGCCGATCACATTCTTATTCTTTGGACTTGGAACCAATTCCCAAGTGTCATTTTTCTCTATTTGATCCAATTCTTCATCCATGGCCTTATTCCAAATTTCATCCTTGTTGGCTTCTTCAAAATAGTTTGGTTCAATTGTAGATAAGAGTGCTAGGTGTGTTTGTTCTGGTGAACAGATTTTTCTTCTAGTCTCAACTCCTACATCTTTGTTTCCAATAATCTGATCTGAAGGATGATTCTTCTGTACTCGTTTGCTAGGTGTCTTTGGAGATACTTGTTGAACTTGCTCTTCTACTTTTGTCAGATTCTCTTCATCTTCATCTTCCTCTTCTTCTTATTTTTCATCTTCTTCTTCAAAAAGTTGTTTCATTGATTTGTTTTCTTCTTCCTTTGATTTTGGTCTGTCTATTTCATCAATTGTTACGTTGATGCTTTCCACAACTTTGTTTAATCTTAGATTGTAACATTTGTATTCTTTCCTTGTACTTGAGTAACCAACAAGTATTCCTTTGTCCACACGAGCGTCAAACTTTCTCATTCTTCCATCTTCTCTTTTGATGTAGCATTTGCTTCCAAAAACTCCGAAGTGCTTCACATTTGCTGGTCTTCCTTTCCATAGCTCGTAGGGAGTTTTATCAGTGTTGTTTCTGAGTATTACTCTGTTTTGAATGTGAACTGTTGTATGCACTGTCTGTGTCCAAAAAATATCTGTCAACTTTGAATCCATTATCATTGTTCGAGCCATTTCTTGTACTGTCGTGTTCTTTCTTTCAAAAACTCCATTCTATTGAGGTGTCCTAGCGATGGAGAATTGCCTTTTTATTCCATGATTGATGCAATAGTCCATAAATTCCTTTGAGGTGAATTCTCCTCCATTATCCGATCTTAAGCATTTGATTCTTGAATCCATCTCATTTTCAACCATTTTCTTATAGATCTTGAAATTTTCAAAAGCTTCTGATTTGTTCTTGAGAAAGAAAACTACAGTCATTCTTGTATAATCATCAACTAATAATATAAATTATCTCTCACCTTTTAATCATTTTGTTTTAGTTGGTCCAACTAGATCAATGTGCACAATTTCCAGTGGTTTTGTTGTTGAATATTCCTTTGATTTGAACCTAGTCTTTGTTTGTTTTCCTTGTTGGCAATGCTTGCATAAAGTGTTGGTTGGTTTCGTGATCTGGGGCATTTCTCGGACTGCTTCTGTTTTGCTAACTTTGACAAGGTTATCAAAATGCATGTGACCCATTCTTCTATGCCATAGCCAACTTTCATCTTCCTTTCCTAGACAACTCTTTTCATTTCCAATTTCGTTAACACATATATGTTGCTTGAAGTTCTTGCAGTTGTAGCGACCAATTTCCCTGAACCTTCTTTTCTTATCTCACACTTTTGTGAATTGAAAGTAACTTTATGAACTTGTTCACACATTTGACTCACACTTAAAAGATTATGTTTCATATCTTCTACTAGTAGAACATTTTTTTCCTTTTCGTTCTTATTCCCAATTCAGACTGTGCCTTTTCCAATGATTTTGGATGAATCATCATTTCCAAAGGAGACTGATCCATCTCTTTCCTTTCGTAATGTAAGAAACTTGTCTCTATCACCTGTCATGTGTTTTGAACATCCACTATCAACATACCAACCATGTTTCTTCTGTTTATCTTGTAGAGCGACTGCGCATTCTTCGTTGCTATACTGATCTTGCTTTCTTATCCATGTTATTTTTTGAGGTTCTTGTCTGTGACTCTGTTAAGGTTCTTTAGGAGGGACTGTCATTTTGCAATTTTTGGCCATGTGTCCAAAATTGTTACATTTGTAACATTCCACTTCAGTGCTCAAATATTCAAACCTGTTGTAACTTCTTCTCTGTGTTTCACTAGGTCTTCTTGAATAACCCCTTTGTGTATGGCTCTCAAAGTAGCTATTGTTCCTGTTGTTAGCTCTGCAATTTACAGCTTTATGTCCAAAATTATTACATGCATAACATAAACCAAAAAATATAGATTTATACCTGGTAGTTGAATATCTTATGAAAGGAGGTGCTCTTATGAATCCTTCTTCTTCTTGAGGCCTGTCTATCTGTTGTTGATTCTAAAATCTGAATCTTCTTGGTGGAGGAGTGTCCCTATAATCTTCTTTGTATATCTTTTTATCCCCTTTGATTGTTTCTGCATAACTTTTTGAATCTGTTTCTTTCTTTGTTGTTTTGGAGCTTGATCCCTTTTCTGTTTGATATTATCCAAGTCCTGACTTGTCAAGATAAGATCTTTGACTGTTGATAATGTCATCCAGAACTTTTGAGCTATTCTGCATATTTTTCTTTTGAATATCCTTTCTTAGTGTGACAATCTCTGCTTCCAGGTTTCCAATGATCTTGTCCTTTCCTTCTAGCAGTTCTTTGAGTGCTTCTTCAATTCTTTTATCTTCTTCTATTTGAACCTTCAATTTTGTGATCATTTGTTCTAGTTTTTGAGTGTCTTTTTTCTTATCTAGTTCTACTTGTAGTTTCTTGTTTTTCTTTTTTTCTCTTTTGATAACTTCTATGGCACTCATTAATTATTCTCGGAAGTCAACTTCCACCTCTTCAATTTCTTCTTCATTTGCTTCTTCATATTCTTCTTCAGAGTCTTTTTTATCAGAGTCTTCTACTGCCATGAATAGAACTCTCCTTGTTTCACTGTGACTGACTTCATCTTCATCTGATTATGAGATGTCTTCTTTGGTGCAAAATTTTTTCTTGAAAATTTTCTTTGTAGTTCTTTTACCTTTATATGCTTGTCTTCCTTTTGAGTAACCTTCATCATTTCTCTTTTTCTTATGAGGACATTTGTTAGCAAAATGACCAATACCATCACAATTAAAACAAATTAAAGGAAGCTTACCTATGTACCTACCATTGGTTCCCTTGTTCAGTCTTTTGACGAAGTTGGCCACTTCTTCATCATCTTCCGAGACGTCGCTACTGCTGCTATATTCTTCTTGTTCCTTTTTCTTTTGCTTTGATCTTTTGTATGCTTTGAAGGCTGCTTCTTTTACATTTGGATTTTCTTTTCAGTTCTCATATCATATGCTGTGAAGATTCCATGCAGTTCGTCCATGCATATTGATTATAGATCCGATCTTTCTTCTAGTGCTGATATCTTAGGGTTGAATCTCATAGGAAGAGATCTTAGTACCTTTTGAACAATTATAGATTCTTCGATTTCTTCTCCCAATCCTATGATTGCATTCACTGTTTCATCAACTAGTAAGAAGTAGGGTGCAATATCTTTATCTTCCTTCATTTTTAGTTGTTCGAACTGACCTCTATAAGTTTGAAGCTTTGCTGCTTTGAATTTTGAATCTCCTTCATAAATATTTCGAAGCTTGTCCCAAATCTCTTTAGCAGATTTACAATGTGCAACTTTGGTGAATA
>ML795061.1:66453-117179 GCA_009831015.1 Picea engelmannii | reverse complement strand
CTCTTATTTATACTCTCCAAGTAGCTTCCTTAAAAACATCTTCTAGGTCACTTGGCCCACTTTCTTTATTTTAGGGTTGGGTCCACTTCTAATTTCTCCATTAAATTTATTATTGAAATAATTTATTTTGTATTCACTTTGAACTATAATACACTCATCACTTCACTTTATTATTTACCTTTTAAAATCTTTTAAACCACTTTGACTACTTTGACCTTTTGGGGCTTCTAGATGACATATGAGGGTCCTCCAACTTTGTAAGGCCATAAATCTCAAACCGTGAGGAGTTATGTGTCGTTCTACATACCACCAGAAATGGCATGAGATGTACTATCCATATAGAATAGTATTATCTGAAAATATATCATAACTCATACCATTACCCATCAAACAAACTTGGGTCCATTACCCAAACCCGGGGTCTCCAACTTCTCATGGCCATAACTCTCTAACCGTGAGGAATTATGTGACGTTCCACATACCAATGAAAACGATATGAAAAGCACTATCCATCTAGGATATTTTCCCTAACAAATTCACTTTCCTTCATCTTATTATTCCACAATTAAGCATGGGTTCTCTTACTCCACAAAGCGTCTTCCCTTGAGGGCTTTGACCATAAGTGGACCACTTTGGAGTTCATCCATATTTACTTATTATCAACCATGAAAAAACAATAATGAGTCATATTTACATCAAACAATATTGGGTCCATTACCCAAACCTTTGTGCTATGGGGCTTTCTTCAAGGGTTGACATCAATGACAACCAACCTTAATCAACACGATTAAACTCTAATTACAGAGTATCAGAATATTTATTCAGATCTAAGGTATTTAAGCACTAAGCGTATCCACATAGGTCAGATCCATACTATTAAGAACATAACATTAACATATATATCTACCATTCATATATATCGAAGCACTAAGCACATTAACACATAAACACATCGCACAAAGAAGAGAAACACAACATGTATGTGGTTCACCCCCACCTTGGGGCTACAACCACCAACTCTTTGTATTCTTTATTAGATTTATTAAATTGATTACATGCACAGAGTCTCAAAAACCCTATTTTATAGAGGACAGAGAATCTACGCATCTCGCTAGATCCTCCTTCCCCAAGTAGATCTAAGCATGCAACCTTCCACAGTTTCTTATAGTGACTTTCACTTAGCTCTGCAAGTCTCACACAATATGCACAAAATCAATCTCCACTTAGCACTTAGCACTGTCAATCACATATATTGGACTACAACCATCACTTGCATCTAGCCAAAGGGCACTTAGCCATTAGTTCTCACTACATCACCTTAGCATCTATTTATACATACAAAATAGGCCTAAGCATGGGTAAACCCATGGGCTGACATTCCCATACCCATTACATAATCCCGAATCCAAATAAGGGCCCTAAAAAGGGCTGAGATCCTGCAATATTTGCTTCATCTTGCACTCCACCTTCGACATCCAATCGAATTCCCAAAATTAGGTCAAACATGACCAAGAATCCTCAAAACTTGGTGAAGGGCTAACAGGCCCCCAACACTCACCTGTGACTCACCATGAATCACTCTGATCTGACTAGTTCTGCTTCAAAAGCCTCAATCTTGGCTCGAGCTGCTTCGACTTGTTGCTGTGCCACGACATCCTATCGAATGAAATCTTGTATGATTGCTTCGTTGAAAGGTCCCACTAGGCGTTGTTCAACTGCAATGATGACTTGCTCCATTTCCGATCCTCTGCCTTCAATCTCTGTGAAAAGTTGGTAAGACTCATCTTGTACAGGTTGGAGCCTCTGAGTCACTTCCATGACTTTGCTCTGGATAGTGTGGACCTGCTGCTGGGCAGTACACTGCTCCTGGGATTGCTTCATTCTTTCCATATCTGATAGAGGCTTCAAGTGCACCTATATCATTTTTTCTTGATACTTTGCCTCTTGGAGATGCGACTCCAGTGCCTTCAGTTTTGTATTCTCAGTGAGTTTCTCATAGGTCTGGGCACTGCAATCACTCAATTACTTACATTCCATGGCAAGGGCTTTGATTCACTCAAATGTGCTTCGAGTAGTTGCTTCTCTTTGATCCCTCAAATCCTGTGGGGTGTTGGGCACTGTGCGAAGCTCTTAGTCTGTTATTCATTGCTGTAGCTGTTGGATAGCTTCTATGAGTTTCTCTACTTGATATGCGACTTAGTCTTCTGCTTGTGGCTCTAAGCCTGTCATAGAGTGGAGTGCTCTGTTAATTGCTTCTTTCACTTCGAGTTGCTCTGCGAGCAACAATTTTTTTTCTTGTTGCATCTGTGCTTTCTCTTCGTCAAACCTTGCCTGGAGACAAACCTTCTCCTGTTCTGCAACTTGGTGTTGTTCTACAAGTACTCCTTGCACTTGCTTCAAGGCCTGGGTGGCTTGTTCTATTTCTTCTTCTCTTTGTCGAAGGCGAGATTTGATTTCATCTGCTAGTCGACGGAGTTGGGCTGGCTCATATCCCAAATCTGGTTCTCCTGATGGTAGGGGCGTAGTGGATACTGCGTGACTGGACTGAAGGGATTGTTGTACCCCTTAGAGTTTGAACTCAATTCTATCGTACACTTCCTCCTGCCTAGCTTCTTTCTTCTGCATGATTTCCAATGAAGTGTCATTTACAGCTGCTATGATGAAATCAAAATCATCGGTAGTGAGTACAGTCTGCATCTTGGTCATGGTGGCTCTGGATTTCTTCCGAGAAGAATGTCTCAGGAGAGAAACCTTCCTCTTCTTTAGGGGATCAACCTCGTCTTTGGGCGGTGTTACTTCACCTTGCTTCTATTCAGCTCCTTTGCCATTTATCTCTTCTACTTCGTCATCATCCCCTCGGTCAGGTGATATTGAAGCAGTCTTGCCTGAGGGGCTGCTTAAGTCTTGGACCTCTTTGGTTTTCTTCCTTCTGTTGTGTCCAGGTGTATCATGTTCTTCATGCATGGTGTCTAGGCTATCAAGGTCAGACATCTATGGAATATTTGCGTGAATAAGGAGGTTTGTCAACTAGTCCTTAGTGATCTCCTCAAGGTCCTCTTCCATGAGCTTGTAGTATGAATGAAGCTGCTCCTTATGTTCATTAGATCATGCTGTAATGTAGATGAAGTGTCAATATGTGCAGAACTTCATCAGGGTTTGAAACCTCTGTAGGGTGTTTGGAGTCATGTGAGGTTCTGCTTCAATGGCTCTCTTCAGCTGAAGTTAATATGTGTGAAAAACAACGTTCGACTGCCACTATTTGTTCATATCACTCGAGTAACAGAGTGTGGTGAACTTCGCAGCAAGCAACTCGAACGGTTCAATATACGGAAAGGTCACACCTTCCGACATCTGCCAGGCAACAAAGATGATGAGGATCAAGACCCAACTAAAGTGAAACTCGTAGCCCTGATCCTGTGCTTTGCGACAGTCTAGTTCTAGCTGATTAACTAGGTACTTCACCCAGTTCATCTGTAGACCTTCCATGCAATTCCCTGTAAATTCAATGACAAAGCCTATGACCTGCATGGGTCGGCTCTTCCTTACTAACTTTTCGGCTATGAACTGGAAAGCTAGGCACACTGCACCATTTTGGATGGAGGATACCTTTTATCTTCGCGTCCCCTTTTCAACATCGTCGTATGTATCCTTGATCTTCTATGCTAGTGCATGATCTGTGGATTTTCCTAGATAGAACTCCTATGGGTCGGGTCCTTGCATACTTAATCTGGTGATCCTATGGATCAATGTCAGATCAACTGTGATATGACGGTCTAGCCATAAGTAGCCGCTATGGTAACATGAAAGGAGTAGCTTGACACAAGCACTGACTTCCTGGTGCCTTCCGAAGTGTGGGATTTTCATTACATTATACAAGGTGGACTATGCGAGGTTCATCGTCCATGGCTGGGGGATTATCTTTGAATCCTTACCCTTCGTCCCGATCAAGTATTTGTATGGGGCAAGCATGCTATAGTTCTTGCGATCTTTGAGGTTGAAGTCACTGAACTTAAATTCTATGATATTGTCCTGATGTGCTTGAATTGCGCGTATCCCCTTTGGGAGGTATGCAGTAACCATGGTTTATTCGAAATCTCTTGGCATGCTATCATGACTCGCCGTGCTGGTTAGAGGCGGGATGTAGTCAGGCAATATGGTCGGAATCAACTTCACATTTTCTAGGTCATCTCTGTGTTTGGTTCTCTTTTCTGTTGATGGTCGAGATGGACTGGATCCACGAGAAGTAGACGGAGAGGCTTGCACTCATTTTATCGATGATGCTTGAATACTTGCAGACATTACTCTTTCATTTAGTAGGTCAATGAGAACTTCTTCGACAATTTTCTCTACAATGCTAAGCTCATCCGACATGCATGCTCGTGGTTGAATATCTCAGGTTTGAAGAGTAATTTATCAATGCAATGGGATAGATGGTGATAGAACGATGATCACTGTGTGGAATCAACTAATCCGTGGGCTCAGATTCATGGTTATCAAAAGTATTCTCAGTGTGTGGATTGATGGGATAAATAGATAACTTGGCAACATATCCCTTGCAACGGGTGAGAAGCCTTCATTAAATTAGTTATGTCCATTATGGAGCAGTCCCAACGGTCTAGTGGTGAACTTTCTGATCATAAATGCCTTTCTACCTGTTCGAACCATCAGTCTAACGGTTATACTATTCCCAACGGCTATATTGATTTGCCATGGAGAAGTGCCATGTGACACAGTTCTGATATCTTGATGAAGTTCAATTTTGCAAATTTTCCTTCTACGAAGTTCCCTCTGGAACCTTCTGTAACTTTTCGATCTTATCTCTCTTCTCACTTAGTTTTATAGCCTTCTTTCCGGTGAGCCTCGTCTCAGTATTCGTTTTTCCATTCTGGTTCTTATCTCCTCTTGGCATAGTAACTTTGCGTTGTTGAGATTCTTTCCTAGAGATCAAGGGTAATACTTCATCTATATCTGGAATAGGTACTTCAGTCTTCTATAGGTCTTCTAGTGTTCTTCCCACTTTGACATCCAAGTCTTTGGTTTTAAATAGCTTCGCTTGAGTCTGTTGTTCTTCAATCAAATGTGTGATCCTCCTAGTCATGCAATCTTTTAATTCTTGCTTATTTTACTCTAAGATTTCTTCTTCTTTCCTTCTGGAATGACCTCTTTCAATCCAAGGTTTTCCTGGTAACATAACAAATGGAGCGTTGTTCTCAATAAATTTAACAACTTCAAATTATTCCTCTATCGAAGTTCCATTGACATTCATAGATATCTGGGTAAGTCTTCCACATCGGGTTATCAATTTTCCTCCGAATAATCCTACTCCTCTCAATGAAGGAATCATAGCAGGCTCCCCTAAAATTTTCCAAGTTCTTTCTGTCATGATATTCACCTATGTTTCCTCATCCAAAACATAGTCAATGTCAAATTCTCCTATTCTTGCTTCTATGCACTCTTTTCCTTTGAAGATCTCTGATAATTTAATATTTCGGTGATCATTCATGGTTTCTTTCATTTGTAGCAATACTTTCTATGATTCTTTCTGAGGTGCTACCATGGTCTTAGTTTCCTGACCTTTGTCATGGTCTTCTTGTCTCATATTCATTTTTTCAAGCTTAGCAATCATTCTAGGGAAATCTAAAACTTCATGATCCATAGCTTTACAACAAAGACAACTAGATATTCTACCAGGGCATTCCTTAGCCATATGTCCTGGTCTTGTGTAACTGTAACAAAGGGTTAATAATCTCTTTCTCTTAAATGATCCCCAACCTCTCTTGTACTGCACGCTAGGATTATGGTAGCTAACCTGCAAAAAATTCTTTCTAGGATCCTGCATCCATTTTGATCCAGATGAATATCGGTGGCCACCTACCTTTTCCAACTGGCTCAAAATAGTTTTTTGACAATTTTGGCAATTTACTATTTTTAGCAGTTTTAACTTTTGGGACTATTTTGAGGGCCTAAATGAAGTTTTTTCGGGGTCGAGCTCCTTAATGATAGACAAAGGCATGATTGAGCCCCAAAAATGAATCTCCTTGATGATACCTTTCCAACAGGCTATCACACACCTAAAATAGAGATCGTATGCAAACGTTATGACCGCGGGAAGTTGATGTACTAACTTACCCAAACGGGGCCCACATGACTTTTGGCGCTTCATCTCCTAGGGTTAGGTTTTTGGATGTCTAGGGTTTTTGGTGTTCTTTCTTATTGTAAAAAGGCCTTTAGAGCCTCATTGTAACTTTCTTCTTGCGAATGCGCGCCACCGTCACATCTCTTCTCAGAGATAAGCCGCCACCATTCTAGCAAGCTTGTTTCCACTGCATTTTACAGTTTCCGCTGCATTTCGTTATTGAATAGAAAACCAGTTTTATTGTATCTCTGTTATTTTGTGTTAAGCACCTGTTAATAATTTGTATTCATTTCGTTCTGCTCATAAAATTTGAATGAGTGGTATCATAGCGGTCTTCTCCTTGTCATCTTAATGCATGTCCCCAACGAGGTCAGAGTACAAAGAGTTGGGTCTCGATCTTGTTTATCTTGAGGAAAGAAGCTCTTGCACGCCCAAGAGAACTTCTATGGCAGGAGAAAAGAAATATGATGGGAAAGGAGATCCTTTCAAACTGTTGATTGAGGAAGCCCTCACGCAACAGAAGAATGAGATGATGGATAGTTTCGCACAAATCCTTCGATGGTTACCAACAGGCGATGCATCCTCCTCGAACGGAGGCCCCACCCCCTTCAAGGTACAAATAAAATTCAATATTCCTATATTTGAAGTTCAGATACACAAAGATGCTGTAGACAAGTGGTTGAATCTACTAGAAGGGTATTTTTCTATCCATAACTTTTTGAATAGAGAAAATATTACTTTTGCACTCCTCAAAGATGTTCCCCATGTCAAAGACTGGTGGGAAAATTTCTGTGAGCAAAAGGAAATAGAGGAAACCTCATTATTTTCAGTCACAACCACCTGGGAATCCTTCAGATATGCTATTAAGGAACAATACTACCCTGTCAGAAGTTATGATGACCTGTATATCAAATGGACCACACTGCAGTAAGAAAGAGACCAAGCAGTGCCAGATTTCACAAATATATTCCATACCTTGTGCACCAAGTTGGGTATCAAAGATTCAGAGCGACATCTGGTGCTCAAGTATCACGGTGCTCTGCATAGATACATCCAGACCGAAATGGAATTTATGGACATCTCATCCTTGGGCCTAGCCTACCGATATGCCATCAAAATTGAGCAAAAGCTCAAACAAAAGACGCGACAATTTGGGCCTGGGAACCCCTCACAACAAAAGCTAGGAAAGGGCAACCCCAACCCACCAAACAAAGGATAGAACAAAGATGGATAGTATCAGGACAACCATTCCAAAATGCAAGCAAAGAAGGACATCGTAAAGACAAAGAAAGATACCAGGAAGTGGTGTGACTTCCATAAGAGCCCTTGGCATAACACTGCTGACTGCCGCTCAAAGCAGTCATTGGTGGCTAAAGTGAAAGCCTCTAAATCAGATGCGGATTTTGAATCTGAGCCAGAACCAGAAAAGGGAAGAAAGATCATTGACGCAGAACCCAATGCCACCATTTCTACCACCAAGCTCCAACTTGGTGAACTAGACGAGTCAGAAGAAGGAGAGCGCCTCTTCCATTCACAGATGTGGGTAAAAGGCACCCCACTACACTTCATCGTTGATAGTAGTAGCCAGAAGAACCTCATATCAGCAAAGGTTGTCAAGCGGCTGGCCTTGCCAACAACATCGCACCCACAACCCTACACCATTGGATGGCTCCTCCAAGGAAGCGATCTCCGCGTCAACCAACAGTGCCGACTTTCGTACGGCATCAAGCCCTTCAAAGACAAGGTATTGTGTGATGTTTCTCCTCTCGAAGTTTGTGATTTTCTTTTGGGCCAACCTTATTTATGGAAACGTCATGTTGTATATGAATCTAGGCCTCGTATTGTTATTATTACTTTGAACAGGAAATTGTACAGGATACCCTAGGTAGTCCCACCTAGTGCCATTTCCTTGATCTCTGCTAAGAAATGCAGGAAGGTCATCTCTCAAATGGGGAAGTTTGTCTTCTTCATGATTCACTCTCAGAATAAGCAAAAGATCATAGCCACATCTAGGGTCTCTGCGACCGACCTCTCCACACAACAAAAGCAAGTAGATAAGGTCATGGAAGAATACTCAGATATCTTCTCCTCACCTACAGGGGTACCTCTGCACTACCAGGTCAAGCACCCCATCAATCTGACCCCCGACGCACTGCTGCCCAATGGGCCAGTTTATCGTCGCTCTTTGTTAGAGAATGATGAGATCAAGCAACAGATCCAAGAACTGCTCCACAAGGGGCACATCCACCCCAGCTCATCACCTTACGGGATCCCAATTGTGTTGGTACAGAAGAAAGATGGAACCTGGCTGCTCTATATTGATTACCAGGCTCTAAATAAAATCACTGTCAGAAACTAGTACCCGATTCCCCGAATCGATGACCTCCTTGATCAACTCATGGGGGCCAAATATTTCAGTAAGATTGATCTGAAGTCTGGCTACCACCAGGTCCTGATAAAACAAACAGATGTATGGAAGACCGCCTTCAAGTCAAAGGAAGGCCTTTTTGAATGGTTGTTCATGCCCTTTGGTTTGACAAATTCTCCAGCCACTTTCACGAGGATGATGGACGATATCCTGCGACCATTCACTAATAATTTTGTAGTGGTGTATCTGGATGACCTTCTAATTTATAGCAATACTTGGGCCGAACACTTGCAACATATTCAACAGGTTCTGCAAACCCTGCAGTAGCACAAGCTATACACCAACTTGGAAAAATGATCCTTCTGAATGGACAAGGTACATTACTTGGGCTACATCATTGATCAGCATGGTGTACATATGGATCCAGTCAAGATCCAAGTCATCCGTGACTGGCCAGCCCCAACAACACTCATTGAGCTTCCGAGCTTCTTGGGCCTTGTCAATTTCTACCATAGGTTCGTGTTGGGATTCTCCCATATTGCATGGGCCCTCAGCCAAATAAACAGGGGTGGTGGTAAGGAGAAGTTTGTGTGGGGCCAGTCCCAACAACAACCATTCGATGATTTGAAGCAGCGCTTGTGCTCAGCCCCAGTACTTTCACTACCAGACCTGCAACATACCTTTGAGATTGAGACAGATGTTTCAGACTATGTTGTGGGTGTTGTTCTCACTCAGCACGACCACCCCATTGCCTATCATAGTGAGACACTGTCAGAGATTGTCCGTAAGTACCCTACTTACAACAAAGATATGTACTCCATTGTGAAAGCATGCCTCCAATGGAGACATTACATTTCTGGGAAGGAGATAGTCATCCACATTGATCATAAGCCAATGCAGTTCATGCAGACACGGGGAAAATTGCAGAATGACCACCATCAAAAGTGGTCCACATACTTGCAGCAATTCCATCTCAATATCAAGTATAAAATAGGAAGCACCAATCATGTTTTTGATTGCCTCAGCTGATCCAGGTGGATCCAAAACCGCTCGAAAATACTCAAATGCAGAAAAGGAGGATCTAGGAATGACCCAGAAGTCTAAGAAGGGTCCCTAGGCTCAGAAAATGCTAAAAAATCAAAGTTCTCAGAATTGGATGAAACCAACATCATTGCGTTCGGCTTGTTCTCCCGATTCCGGCCATATATAATTACTTTCTCAAACAGAGCTCGTATGAAGAAGTTATGACACTCTGAAGTTTTTTGAAAACAATGATAAAAAGTCAAACAATCAACAGGCCGTACTGATGACATCAGTGGTACAGATGCTGACATCAGCATGACACGTGTCACCTTCTAGAAGCTAGCAGTTTGGCGGATCCAGCCAAATCTGGAGGAGGTTCGCTAAGTTTGGCGAACTAGTTAGCGGCTCCGCTTATTTAGTGGGGCATGCAAAACGAGGCAGAGGGGTAGGCAGAGGCTACATTGGAATCTGTTCCAAGAGGTGTCTCAAGTGACCTGCTCAGAAATAGATCGACTTTATACTCAAAAGTTGCAGAATTCCGAGAGGATTCCGAATATGCAATCTGTTTCTTCATCAGAGTAGCCGAACAAAAAAGTGTCTCCAGAAGAGGAGTTGGCACATTTTTTGAGACTGTATGGATCTGACATGAAGACGCTGCATTGGAATCCGTGCCAAGAGGTGTCCCAGGTGACCTGCTCAGAAATAGATCAACTTTATACTCAAAATTTGCAGAATTTTGAGAGGATTCCGAATATGCTATCTGTTTCTTCATCAAAGTAGTCAAACAGAAAAGTGCTTCCAGATCCCATTTGAGGGAGCCAAGCATACTCGAATTTATAGTCAAAAGTTGCAGAATGATGTTTTCCAACCACCTATGATGTCTATTTCTGCCTAGAATCGTAGATCTGAAAGTTGGTTTTTGGGAGCTCTTATGTAAGCCTTTCTTTGTAATTTTTAAGCATTTGAGATTAATTAAAGAGTGGTCTCACTGATGGAGTGGACCCGGAGACGTAGCCAGGAAGTTTGGTGAACTCCGTTACCCATTCTTATTCATAGATGGTTTGATTACATGTTTATGTGCTCATGTGCTTGATGGATGTTCTTTAATTTTGCATTATAAAGGTGATAAACAGTTAAAAATTCACATGCAAATAATGGTTAAAAGATCTTGAATTTTAGATCAAGTTAAATTTCAGATCAAGTTGGTATCAGAGAGAGGTTAACCATTTGCTTTGTGAGTTGATGTTAACAATATCCAAGCTTTAGTGTGGTGAATAAGAACTTGAAGAGTTTGATCCAGAGATTGGTTCAAGAAGAGGAAGGATGTCTTCACCAAAAGGAGAAGAAGCAACTTCTTCTATCCCTTCTGAAGGGGAATTTTTGAAATCTTTCATGAGAATGCAAACGATGGTAGAGGAGCTCTATCAAGATCAAAAGAAAGTTGAACAAGGTGGACCATCTCATACAGAAGATAAAAAAGAAGGAGGTGGTGAGGAACCCCCTAAAACCCCACCAACTTCTCCATCTCTTCTTGATGGTTCTCTTCCTTCTCCATTTGAAAAGGAAAAAACAAAAGTTGATCTTAATATGCCTCATTTAAAACTTGATATTAAGTTTGAATTACCTATGTATAATGGAGAGCTTAATGCTAAAAAATTGGACAATTGGATCCGTCAAATTGAAATTTATTGTAGGATTCAAAAGTTTACTGAAGATGTTGTTAAAATTCAATTGGATTCTCTCCAACTTGGAGGGACTACTCTCATTTGGTGGGAGAGCAAATCTCAAGAGGATCTTTCCACAAAAGGCAAAATCATTTCTTCTTGGTATGAGTTCACTTCAGTGCTTAATTTTTTTTTTTATCCATTAGGGTATATGTAGCAAGCTATGATGGATTGGCAGAATTAGAGACAAAGTAAGGGACAAAGTGTGCAAGAATACACACAAGAATTTTGAAAAAGAGCATTGATACTTGATATACCTCTCTACACTCAAGAAACTCTTCTAAAATATATAGGAGGATTGCATACTTATTTACGTCATATGATATTGATGTTTAATCTGACTAACCTTGATGAGGTGTGTGTTCAAGCAACTCACAATGAGTCAAAAGGAAAGAGTGTTCATGATGTTTCTTCAGTTGAACCCGTCCAGGCAAAAGAAGGCAAGGAAAAGAAGAAAGTTAAACATGCAGAGACAATGAAGAAGGGTGATGAGAGACCTACATGCTTGCATTGTCAAAAGCAAGGGCATGAAGAGACAAAGTGTTGGAAGCTACATCCTGAAATGAAACCGAAGTGGTTTAAGGATCGGAAGGGGAAGCAAACAACCACAGTTATCGTTGAAGACCTTGAATCAGATTCCGAGGATGAAACAAAGATAACAATCGTAGGTGTGAAAGGTAAATCTATTGTTGATAATGATGTTAACATTGGTTCTTCATGTGCTTCTACTTCTAAAAATGATGACAATTCTAAGGATAGAAAGAGGAATGCATTGTTTCATATAAGAGTGATTACAAAACAAACAAAGGTTGACACACTCATAGATAGTGGATCTCAAGTTAATCTTATTTCAGAGGAAGTAGTTAAGCATTTGGGATTAACAACAAAACCACACAAAAAACCTTATCCATTAGGTTGGGTATGCAAAGATAAAAGATTACAAGTAACACAACAATGTGATCTAAAGTTTACAATTACATCTAAGTTTGTAGATGAGGTTGAAATTGATGTGGTCCCACTAGATATCTGTGGAATTGTGTTGGGTAGTCCGTACTTATATGATCGAAAAACAATCTTCTATCGAGAACATAATCAATATCACTTGTTTAAAGAAGGAATTGAGTACATAGTGCATTCACATTCATTCAAAAATGACAAATCATTGGGCACTACACAACAATTAAAAAGGGTTGTTAATGCAAGTCGGAATTTGGCACTTATGTCTATACAATGTAAGGAAGAAAATAAGCCTAAGCATGAAAAGGAAGTGTCATTTCACTACAATGCACCTGTTTTGGTTGATAGTGTTTCTATGGTTAAAAGTCAGCATGGTTCGGGTACAATCTCTTTCACATGTTCAATGTTTATATTCAACTTATTACTCATCAGCAGTATGTGGTTGAGTTCGACAATGTTGAATGAAGATGTGATTAAGAATGTGATTAATGTACTTAACAATGTCAGTGCAGTGTTGATTGTTGGATTGCTGAGTCAGATGTACAGGTTCCAGGAGGAATGGATAGGTGATACAGGACAAGTGAGACAAACATGTCCTCACTTATTGTCCAAATGATACCATGCTTTTGGTGGTCCAAAAGCTTCTAAGTGGGGAGGTGTGATCCAGGTGGATCCAAAACTGCTCGAAAATACTCAAATGTAGAAAAGGAGGATCTATGAATGACCCAGATGTCTCAGAAGGGTCCCTAGGCTCAGAAAATGCTCAAAAATCAAAGTTATCATAATTGGATGAAATCAACGCCATTGCATTCGGCTTGTTCTCCCGATTCCGGCCATATATTTACTTTCTCAAACGGAGCTCGTATGAACAAGTTATGACACTCTAAAGTTTTTCGAAAACAACGATAAAAAGTCAAACAATGAACAGGCCGTACTGATGACGTCAGAAGTACGGATGCTGACGTCAACATGACACGTGTCACCTTCTATAAGCCAGCAGTTTGGCTGATCCAACCAAATCTGACGGTTACTGCCAAATCTGGAGGAGGTTTGCTAAGTTTGGTGAACTAGTTAGCATCTCTGCTTATTTAGCAGAGCACGCAAAACGAGGCAAAGGGGTAGGCAGAGGCTGCATTGGAATCCATACCAGAAGGTGTCCCAGGCGACCTGCTCAAAAATAGACTGACTTTATACTCAAAAGTTGCATAATTTTGAGAGGATTCCGATTATGCTATCTGTTTCTTCATCAGAGTAGCCGAACAAAAAAGTGTCTTCAGAAGAGGAGTTGACATGCTTTTCGACACTGTACAGATCTGACAGGAAGAGGCTACATTAGAATCCATGCTAGTAGGTGTCCCAAGTGACCTGCTCAGAAATAGATCGAGTTTATACTCAAAAGTTGCAGAATTTCGAGAGGATTTTGAATATGCTCTCTGTTTCTTCATCAAAGTAGCCAAACAGAAAAGTGCGTCCATAGCCCATTTGAGCAAGCCAAGCATACTCGAGTTTACAGTCAAAAGTTGCAAAATGACATTTTCCAGCCACCTATGATGTCTAGTTCTGCCCAAAATCGCAGATCTGAAAGTTGGTTTTTGGGAGCTCTTATGTAAGCCTTTCTTTGTAATTTTTAAGCATTTGAGATTAATTAAAGAGCAGTTTCACTGATGGAGTGGACTCAGAGACATAGCCAGGAAGTCTGGTGAACTTCGTTACCAATTCTTGTTCATAGATGGTTTTCTTACATGTTTATGTGCTCATGTGCTTGATGGATGTTCTTTAATTTTGCATTATAAAGGTGATAAACAGTTAAAAATTCACATGCAAATAATGGTTAAAAGATCTTGAAGTTTAGATCAAGTTAAATTTTAGATCAAGTTAAATTTTAGATCATCAGCAGACTGTCAATCGTGGCACTCACCATGGTGCTAGACTCTTGCGGCCATGAGCCATATGAATGGCCCCAACTCTATGAGACAGACCCTGACTTCGCCACCACCTACCAAATGTTGGGTGCAAACACAGTTGTCGATAATTTTCATCTTCAGGATGGGTTGTTGTGTCGTCTGGGCCATATCTGTGTTCCATCAAGTGAGCGAGCAAAGCTGATTTGGGAAGCCCACTAAAATTGGGTGGTAGGACACTTCGGCATTGAAAAGACAGTGGCGATGCTACATAAACATTTCTATTGGCTGAAACTTCGATAGGAGGTCAACAAGTATATCAGGTCCTGCACTGCCTGTGCCATTGCCAAAACGACCACTAAGAAACAAGGTTTGTACACCCCTCTTCCTAATCTTGATAGGCCATGGGAATCCATCTCAATGGACTACATGTCGGGCCTCCCGTCCACCAAGCGGGGAAATGACTGTGTTTTTGTGGTTGTTGATCTCTTTTCTAAGATGGTGATTATGGTTGCCTGTAAGAAGAGCATCACAGCAGAGGCCACTGCCAAGCTCTTCTTTGAATGAATCTGGGTACATTTTGGAATCCCACAAACTATTGTCTCAGATTGGGATAGTCAATTTATCAGCACATTTTGTTCGAGCCTCTGGTCACTGCTGGACACAAAGATCACCAAATCCATGGCCTTCCACCCCCAGACAGATGACCAAACCAAGGTTGTAAATCGAATGATTGTGCATATTTTTCGCATGTATAATTCAAAGCACCCTTGCACATGGGATGAACGCCTTCCCTATGTCTAACATAGCTACAACCGAGCCCTGCATAGCTCAACCGACCACAACCCCTTTCAAGTGGGGTTGGGATTCCAACCATTGGATCCCATAGATGTTGCACTTCCCCTTGCGGTCACCTTGACCAACTCATCTCCTGCTCCAACTAGAGATGAAAAAGCCACCCATTTCATTGAGCAGATCCATCACATCCGCCAACAGGTTTAGGATATCCTACAAAAGTCCAATGACAAGTACAAACAACACCATGATCAACACCGGGTGCCACATAAGTTTCAGGTGGGCGACAAATTTTGGTTGCACTTGCAGAAAGAACGCCTTACAGGACCCCATCAAAAGCTTCACCCACTCCATTATGGGTCATACACTATCACCAAGGCTGTGGGGGATAATTCTTTTGAGCTCAACATTCCTCCTTTCCTTAGCCTGCACCCAGTGTTCAACGTGGATCTTCTTCACCCTTATTTCCCACCATTATTGGACACATCAGAAGTAGAAGAACAACTGATACTAACAGAGCTCAACCCCAACTGCATACAACAGGCATCCAATGATCAGATTGTGGACAGATAGATCAAGGGCACTCGACAACAAAGGATCCTGCTTTATCGAGTTGTCAAAGCAAGGCAGCTCCTGCACCAAGGCAAGTGGCTCACTCGGGGCCCAATTCAGCAGAAATTTCCTCATTTGATGGGGGACATCAATGCAATGGATACCATTGCTTCCTAAGGAGGAGTATTGATATATATGGATATCGATGGCCACCTACCTTTTTCAACTGGCTCAAAACAATTTTCTGACAATTTTGGCAATTCACTATTTTTAGCAGTTTTAACTTTCGAGGCCATTTTGAGGGCCTAATTGAAGGTTTTTAGGGATCAAACTCCTCAATGATAGTTTAAGGCATGATTGAGCCTCCAAAATGAATCTCCTCAATGATACCTTTCCAATGGGCCATCACACGCCTAAAACAAAGATCGCATGCAAAAGTTACGACCACGGGAAGTTGATGTACTAATTTACCCAAACGGGTCCCACATGACTTTTGGTACTTAATGTCCTAGGGTTAGGTTTTTGGATGTCTACAATTTTTGGCATTCTTGCTTATTGTAAAAAGGCCTTTAGAGCCTCATTGTAACTTTCTTCTTGTGAATGCGCCCTGCCGTCACATCTCTTCTCAGAGATAATCCGCCACCATTCCAACAAGCTTGTTTCTGTTGCATTTTACAGTTTCAGCTTATTTCGTTATTGAATAGAAAACCAGTTTTACTGTATCTCTGTTATTTTGTGTTAAGCACTTGTTAATAATCTATATTCATTTCATTCTTCTCATAAAATCCGGATCACATTTGTTAGTCCAAACATTCTCTCTATGCATAGGTATAACATATCTTTCATTATTCTTATCAGATCTACTCATATCAAATCTTCTTTCATCTATCAATACCCTAGTTTTCAAGCTAGGAAAAATCTGATCAAACATACCTAGATTCATTCTTTAGAAACATAAAATTTTCACTTATCTTACTTCTATAGAGCACAAATCTTATAGGTCTTACCTCTTTAGTCTCACTTTCACCTTTATCAGGGCACACAACTCCCATATATTACCTCTTTTCTTCATATCTAACCTCTTTTCTTCAGATTTGACCCTTCCTCTTGGCACAAAGCTCCACAGATCAAGTAGTGTTGCGTATTAGGGAAACAATTCTATGCATAGAGATTTTCTCTTTTCGAGTTCAGATCTTCACACAAAGATTCTTCTTCCTCAATTCCCAGCAACAACAGAACCATTTATTGGCACAGGGCTAGACCTAGGGTTCAACGCTACAACAATGTGCCAAAAAAACCCTAACTAATGGCCCTTTCGGCAACACCTGCGAAGAAGATGAAGTCTCACCTGAGGTAGAGGCAGGGGTGGTTGTAGGACTTAGATGTCTGCAACCTTAGTTGGGACACAAATATGTGATTCTAACACTTAACAACGCACTCAACAGTTAACATTCATCTATATCCAGTCTTAGTTACAATGCGATTAAACCCTAATTACAGAGTATCACAATATTCATTCAGATCTAAGGTATTTAAGCACTAAGCATATCCAAATAGGTCAAATCCATACTATTAAGCACATAGCATTAACATATCTATCTTCCATTCATCTATATCGAAGCACTAAAAACATTAACATATAAACACATCAACACATCCCACAAAGCAGAGAAACACAACATGTACATGGTTCACCCCCACCCTGGGGCTACGTCCACCAACTCTTTGTATTCTTTATTAGCTTCTTCAATCAGTTACATGCAGAGAGCCTCAAAAACCCTACTCCACAGAGGACATGGGATCTATGCAGCTCGCTAGATCCTCCTTCCCCGAGTAGATCTAAGCACACAACCTTCCACAGTTTCTTACAATGAATTTCACTTAGCTCTGCAAGTCTCACACATTATGCACAAAAGAAATCTCCACTTAGCACTTAGCACTGTCAATCACATAGATTGGACTACAACCATCACTTGCATCTAGCCAAAGGGCAGTTATCCATTCATCCTCACTACATCACCTTAGCATCTATTTATACATAAAAAATAGGCCTAATCATGGGTAAACCGATGGGCCGACATTCCCATACCCATTACGTAATCCTGAATCCCAACAAGGGTCCTAAAAGGGGTCAAGATCCCGCGATCTTCGCTTCGTCTTGTGCTCCGCCTTCAACAGCTTGTCGAAGTCCCAAAATTAGGTCAAACATGACCAAGAATCCTCAAAACTTGGTCAAGGGCCAACAAAATTTATCATTTAGAGCACATATCCTCTCCATTTTATTTTTCATATCTCACTATTTCAAACTAAAATTCTCTCATATTCGTTAGCTATCAATTTACTTAGGTTTCTGCTTGCTTAATTGCATGCAAGGACCATTATTTATGTGTTGATTTATCATACTAACACATATGTTTTTAAGTAATTTTCAATGCATGAAACACTAGGTATGTGCCCCTGTGATTAGAAAAGCACCAATCTAAATGGAGAAGCAGTTAGATAGTGACCTAGAGTTGATTGATTATAATCTATTATTCAAGTTTCCTTGTTGCGGGTCTTGGAGTCATTGCTATCTTATGGTGTATTTTTGAGTGATACCAAATTGGTGTCATTGCCTATTAAGTTTACCAAGGATAATGTTTTCTAGGAACATGTACTAAAAAAGGTATAAGTTGATAAGTTTATCCCCTTTGGGTTCATTGAGATAACATGTAAGTGAGGTCACATAATTTTACTCCAGAAGGAAAATTACTAACCTCAAGGCCTCATTTGGCAATTTCATTGGGTTCAGAGGGTAACAATTCTCCCAACCTAGTAATTTGGATTTATTTATCTAATTCGACTTAAAATGGTCAACGACGCCAATTTGTTATCACTCCAAAATGAACCACTAAACAACACTAACTCCAGGTTCTGTAGCAAGGAAAACTAAACAATAACTAATAAGCAATCAACCATAGGTAACTAGCTGAGTGCTTCTCCTTTCGAGATGGAACTTGGACAACCACAAAGGGTCAACCCTAGTGTTCATGCATTGAAAATCACTTATAAATCTATGTGTTAGTATGACAAGTCAATCCATAAAAAAATTCCTTTGTATGAAAATAAGTAACCGAAAACCTACGTAAAGTGATAGTTAACGAATATTAGAGAAATTTATTTTGCAATAGCGAGATATGAAAAGAAAGAAAATAATAATATGCACTCTAAATGATAAATAAAACCAAATCAAAGGAAAGAAAACAACCTAAACCACTACACAAAATGATATTATTGTACCAACAAGTTCAAAGAGCCGAGAGAAATACCATAGTCAAACTTTATCTTTGTATTAGTCAATAGATTGGTTGCACCATAGAGACATAGTATGAGATTGATCATAATAATATGGCTTTGTACATAGTACAAGAATAAAGAAGAGAAGAAGAGAAGATGGCCAAGACAAGTTGGTAGCTTATTACTAAAATAATCTCTTAAACAATGGTCATTTTCCCTTATTTTATAGATCCTTGAGTTCTCTAAATAAGGTGACTTAGTCATGCAAGAACACTTCCAAAATAAGTGGCTGTAATAAATAAATAAATTGCTAAGATTAGACACCTATTTTCTATAAATAAACCTCTAACTCTGACTAAGGGAGAGACACCCTATTCTATATTTGGCCAAGCTAATGCACCCTTCATTAACTCTCCAAGTGGTGTCGACTGAACTGAAGATGAATTGGAGATAAATTGTTCCAAAATTATTCTAGCTCATGTGCCCTCCATGCAGTGTTGACTCAACTCAAGATAAGTGAACCTTCCCAAAATAAATTGGCTATCTAATAATTCCATCCTCATGCAAGAAATTGTAAGGTACCATATGTAATATAATATGCAAAAACATGAATATTCAACATATAAAAATGGAACAAAAAAATATAAGAAGTCTGACACCTGAAATAATACCTTTATTCAAAGAAATCAATGTTCACTTACCTCTTCAAGGGGGAAACCTCTAGCAGAGAAGAGCTCTATTATATTATTTCTTAAGACAATATTTCTCATGCCTTCTACTCTTATTTATACTAATTCTATCTTCTAAATAATATTCTAGAGGAATATATTTCTAGAAGTGGAAGCTTCTATTAAGTCTTGCTACATTGACTTGTTCACCTTTATTAAATAGGCCTTACTAACTAATGTCAACCTTTATTACATGGAAAATATATTTAGGCCTTATTAACTAATGTCGACATTTATTACACGAGAAATATATTATTCTATCTATGTTAGGGGTTATGTCCCTAACACCCCCCCCGAAAAAGAGGCTTGTCCTCAAGGATTAAGATGAGGAAACTGTTGCAAAATGGTAGTTGGTTCCCAGGTGACATCTTCTGGTGGAGTGTCCTTCCAGTGAACCAAAACTTCCTTGATGGTGGACTGAAAGAGACAACATTCTCTCTGGTCCAATATGGCTTATGGATGAAACCAAATGGAACCTTCTTCATCCAACTCTAGTAGGTTGTTCTGGGTTTGGAATTCGATGCCAATCACTTTCTTCAAGCATGAGACATGAAAAAAAATATGTAGCTTGGAGTGACTGGGAAAATCTAGTTGATAGGCCACTGGCCCCATGCGTTTGAGAATAATATAAGGACCATAAATTTTGGTGCAATTTTATGATTTGAGTGAAGTCTTATTGAATGATTGGAGACAGAGAAACACTTGATCCCCTTCAAAAAAATTTCATTCAAAACAACCCTGATCTACCTGTTTCTTCATGCGGTTTTGAGCCATTACCAAATTGTCTTTGAGATTACGGAGAATGTTCATGCAGATGGTAAGATCATCGTCAAACTCTTGAAACTTGGATACACACAAAATGTATGGGAGAGCCAATGGTGGATTCTATCCTTAGGCTGCTTCAAAAGGAGTCATGCGAGTGATAGTATGATAAGAGATGTTGTACCACCATTCATAGAGGGGTAACCACTGAACCCACTAATGTTGTATGTCATACACAAAAAACCTCAAATATGTTTCCAAACACTTGTTGACCACTTCCATTTGTCCATAAGTCCGGGGATGATAGGTTGTGCTAAGATGAAATTGATTTCCCTGGAGTCTAAATAGTTCTTACCAGAAATTTCTAGTAAAAGTGGGATCGCGATTAAAAAAAATATAATGAGGCATTCGATGGAGTTTGAATATATCATCCACAAAAAATTGAGCCACTGTGGAAGATGTGAATGCGTGTTGAAGAGAAACAAAATGAGCATATTTGGAAAGATGATCCACTACCACCATAATGACTGACCTATTTCCTGATTTGGGTAAGCCAACAATGAAATTCATGGAAATATCTATCCAAATAGTAGGTGGAAGCAGAAGTGGTTGGAGTGTACCAGGAGGTTTGACAGTCTCACTATTATTGCATTGACATGTATCACATTCGACCACAAAGGTATGAATGTCATGTTTCATACCATCCTAGAAGAAATATCGTTTTACCCATTCATAAGTTTTGATAAAACCTGAATGTCCCGTTGCAGGTGAAGTGTGAAACTTAGAGAACATCTTGGGTTTAAGGGATGCCTGTTTTCTTAAATACAAGCGACCTTTATAGAAAAACTCTTCATTGTGCCAAGAGTACCTTGGAGAAACTTGGGGATCCTATTGAAGTTTTTGGATTAGGTTGGAAATTTTGGGGTCTTGAAACCATTCCTGTCAAACAAATTGAAGCCAATATTCTACAATGTATGAGAGGGAAAAGAGGGACCCTTCATCTTCATATTTCTTGGAAAGAGCATCAACCAACACATTTTCTTTTCCCTTCTTGTAAACAATTTCATAATCATAACCAAACAACTTCGTCACCCATTTTTGTTGGTCTGGGGATGAAATTCGTTGTTCCAGGACGTACTTGAGCCTTTGATGATTTGTTTTAGTTTGGAAGTGTTGTCCCAATATATAAGGGCGTCAGAGATCCACTTCATGTAAAATATAAAACATTTCCTTTTCATAAATCGATTGGCCCAAATGTCGATCCAACGACAGTTTGTTGGTGAAATCCAAAGGTCATCCATCTTACATGAGGGATTCCTCGATTTCTCTCCCAGATGCATCACATTGTAGGACAAAGGTCTTGGTGAAGTCAAGTAGGGCCAATATAGGAGTAGTGCACATAACTTCTTTCAAGGCTTGGAAGGATTTCTCAGGTGTTGGAGTCCAACTAAAATAATTCATTTTAAGGGGAGATGTGAGAGGAGTTGCAATTTTTCCATAATTCTAAAAAAACCTTGTGATAATAGCTCGTTAAACCCATGAAACCATGCATACTTTTAAGATTTTTAGGGCAAGGCCAATTCTACATAGCTTCAATTTTATTTGGATCCACCCTTACACCATCCTTTCCAACAATATTACCATGATACTCAACTTCAGAGGTCCCAAAAGCACATTTAGTACGTTTGAGGAAAATTTGTTGCTTGGAGAGGAGATGGAGAAATTGATCTACATGGGTGAGATGGGATAGCTAGGTTTTACTATATATGAGAATATTATCAGATAAAAATGACACAAAATGACAGAGGAAAGGACAAAATACATGATTCATGAGACTTTGAAAAATTGAGGGGGAATTACAGAGACTGAAGGGCATGACCAAGAACTAATAGTGGCCCTCATGAGTGTGAAATGCAGTCTTGGGGATGTATTCATCTTTCACACGTATATGGTAGTAGCCCTAACAAAGGTCAAGTTTGGTAAAGTGTTGAGCCCCACTAAGTTCATTCAGAAGGTAATCTATGAAAGGAATGGGGAATTTGTCCTTGATGGTAAGTTTGTTAAGGGAACAAAAATGAGGACAAATGTGCCAAGTTCCTTCCTTCTTGAGGACCATGACAACGGGGGAAGAATAGGGGCTGGTATTGGGAAAGATAACACCCTCTTGTAACAATTCTTGAAAAATTTTCTCAAATTTTTTTTTTGAACAAAGGGATGATGATAAGGGTGAACATTGGTAGGAATATTGCCCGAGATTAATGGAATGGAATGGTCACGGTCTCCGCGGGAGGGGGGAAGGCCTTGGGGAGTTTGGAAAATAGTGGGATGGTGGGAAAGGATCACTTGAAGGTCAGGGTGTACTGGGAGTGTCTCAACTCCTTGAATGGAATGGAGTTGGGAAATGATGTTGTAATGACCTTTTTTGAGTAAATTTTCCATGTGGTGGGAACTAATGGTCTCTGGAGACCTTGTTGTAATGCCTTGGAATTTATGTTGTTGTCTTTCCTGTTGGAATTGCGTGGTTAATTCATTAAAATCCATGGTGATGGGGCCAAGAGTACATAACCCTTCAACACCAAGAACAATTTCAAAACCACCCATGTCAATATAAAACGTGTGATATTTCAGGTTATACTGACCAATTTGTGGATGCACATTTTCACAACACCCCCCACATTTCATGGAACCACCATTGGAATCATGATTTGAAAATTGTTGAAAGCATGGATATAGCAATTGACTTCTTGAGCAAGTCGACAATGAATGAAATTATGAGTTCTTCCATTGTTAATTAGGATGATGAATTTCCTCTTCTTAATGTAACCAATCAATTTGATGGTTTGGGGAGCAGAAAAACTAGTGAGAGCATTCAGTGAAATCAGTGGTTCAACTTCAGGAGGATCAAAGGGAGGAGCAAGATCATTTGTTTCGGGTAGCTCTTCCTCAGGTGAAACCTTAACCTCTTCATCGGAAATATCCTATGAAATGGTAATAAAAAGTTTATGTTCTTTGCACTTGTGCCCAAGAAATTATTTATCATCACAATTGTAGCAAAGACCCTTGAGTTGGAATTCAACCATTTCCGCCCGTGCTAATTTTTGGACCTTGAGAGGAGGGGCTTGAGGGGCAGGGGTGGTTTGTTTTTTACGGGGAACAAAAGTGGGTCTTCTACTCAGGGAGAAGATGACATGTTCTTCCTCCTTGGCAAGTTTAGTTGCTTCCAACCAAGTCTAGGGGTGGGCCATGATGACACAAGCTCATATTTCATCCTTGAGGCCACTAATAAAGAATTCCCATAAGAAGGCATCTATCATGTCCTCCATTCGAAAATCTAAGTGCTCAAAGGAAACGATAAAATATTCCACTGTGATAGACTGTTTCAACTTAGTCATACGTCCTAAATGGTGGGTGTATGTGTCAAAGGATTCATACAACTTAGCAACAAACTGTGTCTAAGCAACATACACTTGGCATGCATTTCTGTGCCATTTCCAACATTGCCATCATTTTGGATCTAAATAGAGAATTATGTAACAAAGCTTGGTCAACTAATCAATAATTCCATGGAGGGAGAAATAGTGTTCCATCTGAGTAACCTAGGCTTGTGGATTCAAGCCATCATATTTCTTCACCTTGACTCAGGGAATATGGGGGTCATGAGGTAGGGAGTTGGAATGAGAGGGAATAGGTTGGTTGGAGTCAACACCTTTAATATATAGAGATGGATCAGAAGAGGAAGGGTTTTGAAATTTTTTCGTGAATGGTTGGAGAGTGGAATTGATTTCAACAATTTGGTTAAAGAGTTACTCTTGGATGTGGTCCATTTTGGCATGAATGATAGGAATGTCATTATGCACTTTGGCGTGAAGGGCAGTAAGTTTAGTTCTTAGTTTCTGATTGGTTTCTTCTTGGTGGGTGGGATCCATGAGGGGATGAGGGGTGGGTCCACTGACAAAAAAGTAGATAAGTGATATATGCCACTATGATTAGGGAAATGAGAGCAAGCCAATGTGATAAGTGGGAAAAAAAGGTTTCGGGAAGGGTATGGGTCCATGGGGTAGAAAAAGGGTTAAAAATGATGGGTATCACAACAATCAGGATGAAAAGGAGGATCCAATGAGATAGGTCTCAAATAAGGGTGCAAGTAGGACCCAAGTTAGGGTTTGTAGGGTTATTATGGACAAGGGTGTGCCTTTTTCTATAGCTCTTTAATATACATATGGGGTAAAACAATAGTACTTGTCCCAATATCATAGGGAACCAACTAAGGAGGCTTGACCATACCCTTAGTCATACTAACCGATTACCCAGGTACTAGAGATTATCTTCCCTAATGTTATTCTCGGTGGCACTATAACAGTCAAGCAGTAGATCAATTGATCTAGGGTTGGCTTTAGGAGACCCGAGGGACTCTCGATATACATACCAATATGTGGAAGTGATGGACATGTACATATTCTGTCTATTGCAGTATTACTTGAGGGGTACCAACAAGGGTTACAAAGGTTTCCAACAAGGGAGAAACTTTGGTTTATAGGAAACCCTATGAGACCATCTGTATCACCTGTGTGTAGTCTTCCCCACCATAGTTTTATCCACTGAGCAACATATATCTTTGCTTTTAAGACACTAACAATACACGTCTCGACCTTGGAAAAAAATTGAACCCACAATTCCTACTATGGAAAGTCCTCTGATATCACTTGTAAGGTAGAAAATGCAATATAATATGCATAAACAAGAATTTTTAGCAGATATGAATGGAACAACAAAATATGAGAAGAGAAACACAAAAAATAATACCTTTATTCAAAGAAAGCAATGTTCACTTTCCTCTTCGAGAGAGCAACCTCCAGCAGAGAAGAGATATATTATAATAATTCTAAATACAAGCTTTCTCATGCCTCATACTCTTATTTGTACTAATTCTATCTTCTAAATAAAATTCTAGAAGGAAGATCTTTCTAGAAGCAAAAGCTTCTATTAGGTCTTCTTACATTGACTTGTTCACCTTTATTAAATAGGCCTTACTAACTAATGTTGACCTTTATTACATGGAAAATATATTTAGGCCTTATTAACTAATGTCAACCTTTATTACATAGGAAATATATTATTCTATCTATGTGAGGGGTTAGATCCCTAACAAAAAGTCACCCTTTCCTGATAATAATATTTGATGAGTCATCCACTAAAAATAGAATTGATGCATACAACTCAAGTTTATCTTACTACCAAATTTATGTAATAAGGCACCTAGGGTTTCCTCAAAATATACTACCACATGTCACACTGCATGGTCATGCCCAAACCTACTAATAATAACACTTCTAAAAATAGACATGCTAAAATGGCATTTTCCTAAACAATAGGAAAGGATGAAAAATGTTAGGAACTACTAGGAGCACACTACTAAATACAACATGCCTAAAAATAGGCACTGCTAAAAATAGAAACTTCTTTCATGTCAATGAAATCATGCTCATTGGATCCAATTTTCTACAAGGAACCCAAATATGTGCTTGGAATCATCATATGAGCCATGAAACCCTAACTGCTAAAAATAGGTGTTGTTAAGTGGTCCATTTTGGAATGATAACAAATTGGAATCGTTGAACATTTTAATCCAAATTAGCTCAATAAATCCAAATTACCAGGTTGGGAGGCTTGTTAGCTTCTGAACCCAATGAAATTTCCAAATGAGGTCTTTAGGTTAGTAATTTTTCTTCTAGAGGAAAATTACGTGACCTCACTTACATGTTAGCTAATTGAACCCAATGATTGATCATTAAGGTGATAAAATTAGTGATTTATACATTTTTTTCTTTCTTGGACTAGATGTTTCCTCACATAATTCAAAATTCATCTTTACATGTAAACCAATTTTTCCTTCTAGAGGATAAATAATGCCTTTCCCTCTTCATTCTACCCCATTGCTTTCTTTCTTCATTGTCAACTGATCCTTTTATTCTCTATTTATTTTGTAGGTTTGCAATACACCAAAGGCTTCCTAGCAAGCCAATAAACCCCCATGCTATTCTCAGAGTGTTGTGCAGGGATACCCATTGCTTGAGTTTCATCTTATTAAAAATTGATTTGTAGTGTATGTGAACTCCCAAGATAGTGATTTGAATCTACCTTGGCCACTGTGTGATTAACATCAAGTTACATAGTATTTTATGTCACTAGTTGATCATTTTAAACCTCGGGATGAGTGTTGAGTGATGGGTTATCAGAAGCTTTTCCTTCACAAAGAAAAACTATTTTCCAATTCCATATGTGATGAAGAAGTGTTGAACATAGGTATATTTTGGTGTGAAACATTGTGTGTGAAGTTGTTTGATCACCAAAAGGTGGGCAGAAAGATTGAGCAAGCCTTTAGTATAAACTAGCTCCTCAATGTTTGTGTTTTTCTTCTTTGCAATTTAATGCTTCTTTAATTCTTCATCAATGCTTGAAATCTCAAGAGGCTTAATTTTTTTACTTTCCAAATGATAGTTATCTTATTTGATGCAAATGGAACCAACCCATAATTAGTGGATGCAATATTGTGGTTTTGGTAAGTTTCCTTGGGTCAAGGGAAAAGTGAAGAAGGAATCTGAATACACTATGATTAATTCTTCCTCAATGTTTTCATTGAATTATAAGAGTAGTCTTGAGGTTGGATTTTATGGTTTTTTTTAGCTAAGTGATGGTTTCCTCATCTCGGTTTCCTCATCTCCTAGAATTTTAGGTTTAAAACTTTTGGTTCTCGTCACAAGCTCCTTAACCTATAAGAAATACATTGTTTGTTGAAGAAATTACCAATGGAGAAACCTTTAAGACCATTCCTTTGAATGTTGTATTCCTATTATGTTTGGCCTAACACCACTTGAAATTATGATGTGATTTTTTTACAAGAGTTTTGAATGAAAGGAACTGAAAGTTTACTACTCACAGTTAAAGCAATGCTTTGAGCCTAGATACTTGATACCCCTTATTGAGAAATCCTAACTTAAATAACATAATTTATACCTTGTAATTGTTTATCAAGTTTTCAACTCAATAAAATAAGAAAAACCTCATCCAATTTCCAATACTTTGAGTTTGATGATTGCATGACTAACAGTATTTTGGGTTTGTGTCTTGCATTTAAAACTCATATTACCATGATACTCACTATGCTTGGGTGATTTCATTGATGAGATTGTAAGGTAAAGAATGGAGCAAAGATCAATTACGTGAAAGACTTATATCTTTTTTTCTTTTACTCTCACCCTCATGTTCTAGTGATTTAGCTGGTCTTAATGGAAATTTGTATGATTGAATGGTATACATTGTGAAGTGGGCGCTTGAAGCCAATTTTATAAACTCTTTATTGATGTGTCCATTTTCATTGCATCAAGACTCCTGAAGTTGAATCAAATATTTTTACCCAAGATGATGATGGTTTCATTTCTTAGTGAGTTTTTTTATTTCAAATCTTGGATTTCACTTAGTCACATTGCCTTGAAAAATAACCTTTTGCTTGCTTAATAAATATTTACAAGATTTTCCTTTGAATTCTAGTTTGATTGATAGCATGATTTGACATTTACAATCTTATGCAGATTTTTTTAAAAGGATTGAATGAAGAGCATGGGAATGATTATTGTTTATGTGAAATCCATTATTTGATCTATTAATATTTGGAATTTATTACAAATAATTCCTCATTGTTTCTTAGTTTTATCCCAAGATTGAATAGCATGCAATGTAGCTTTTGTATACTTGTGAATTTGTAGCCATTGTAATAAGAATGAATTCCTCAAATTACCACTTGAGACTTGCTCCATTAAATGACATTTTTAGACTTTGTGCCTTTCATTTGGACTCATCTTGCCATGACATTACATGTTTTATTGTACTTGTTGATAGTTACTAGGAAAAGAAGGAAGGAAGATGGAAACAAGTCATAAAGATTTCACCTTATATCTTTCAAACTTACCTTTGTGCATGTTTGGGTATGTGAATATTTTTGAAAAACTTTGAATCATATACATGGTGAAGTTAACATACCAAGATATAATAAGACAATAGACATAATATTATACTTCAACCAAATTGTGAGATTAATTGACAAATAATATAATACATGAAGGATTTCTTTGAGTTTAGTTGTTCATTGGAAACACAACTTAAATATTTTAAAGCACTTAACAAAAAAACTTGTATTATGACTTTCAATGTTCAAGATCAATACTAAAACCTTGTAGTATTCATTTTAGTAAGGAAACATATTGTCTCATAACTAGCAAAGAACCCATAATAAAGATCTAAAGGAGGTTGTCACTTGTCATTTGTAGAGTTATGGTGAGGGGAAGAAAGTGCCACCATCAGGCCCAGATATTTTTTACTAACATTGTCTCACTGCCAAACATTTCCCACAAAGCCCACATATTCTTCATTATATCACATGCATAATGATGTTGAACCTCCACAAACCATTGAAAGTGGGTAGAAGGACCAAGGAGATGGACATAGAGATTTTAATATCAAGATATCACTTCTCCACAAGACAACAACTATAATAGAATTATTTTCTTGTGGAGAAATGTTGCAAAGTTTAATTGAGAATACTAATGATCCTTCCCACACATAAAATTGCAGAGAAATGGCATTATTGGGAAATTCAATGCTATAAATATTCAAATAATGTACAAGTTTACACCTCCCTCAAGGTCCATGATTGTAGGTTGGCTACAAGAAAATGGGAAAGAGCATATTTTCCACTACATTGTGAACAAATGGGACCTCCTAGTTAAATCCTTCAAAACAACCACAAGTAAGTTGTATCTAGTTAGAAATATAAGTGGAGAAATATGAGACCTAGTGGTGCTCATAAATTGGGTATGCAGGAGACCATCATGTATGAAGTGATCAAGCATGAAATTGTGTTTAATTGGGATAAAATCATATCCAACAATCTCACTCAGAACATTCAAGAAGCTAAAATTCACTAAGATGGTAGTGCACCTGAATTTTATATGGCATATTACCTTATGGATTGTGTGTTCACTTGCACAATGTTCTCAGGTTTTGGACCCACTTGGATACCTACATTTGTACTAGTACACACTTACTTTCAGAACTTGTCGAAAACCATATGTGTGTGAGGATATACAACTATATGTAATTTTTTCTTGGCCCCCCTATATGAGAGGATCCATGTTGAGAAGTGTATGCATTTCTTTTTGTTGGCGCGCAGTGGGAAGAACCGGGGTTCAACATTAATTCACCAAGAAAAACCTAAATATATCGGCCCTTTCAGCATCACCTACAAGCAGGTGAAGTCTCACCTGAGGTATATATGAGGACTATAGGAACCGGGTTTCTATATTCATGGGAGAATGTGAGGCATTCATTCTAACTATTCAACTTAACATTCATTCAATATACCATTCATTATGTGCACAAAACCATGACATCATATCACATATTCATATTAACCAATCCTACATTAAGTGCGCTAAATAAACAAAACAATAATCAAACACATCATAGCATAACAAAGAGACACCATATTTTAATGTGGTTCACCCATTATTGGCTACGTCCACAACGATAGGCTTCTTATATTATTATTCATCATGATCTCTTACAAAAGGTGTGCACTACACTCATACATGATAACTTAGTTCTTCCCAATATGCCCTTGTCGTTCGTGAATACAATGCACACTTAGCTCTCAACTCATACTCATCCAAGACTTAGAACTCTTGTTTTTCATACCAAAAAGATTAGAACTCACTCATCCATGACATACTCTCCAACTTACTTTTCCCTAAAAACCCTTTACATATTTAATCATTTTCATTAGGGCTTATCCCATTACAAAATGGACCAAAATGTCTAGCTACTTCTAACTAACTTCCTCCTTTCATGTGTGATACTCCTGAAAATGTGCTAACAATCTTCCTTTATTCCACGTGTGCTACTCCTTAGCTTACTTTTTGTGCGGTTTTCTCCTGTGCGATTCCCAAAAATGGTCCCAAAATTTCCTGCTCCAACACTCACTTGTGGCTCATCCTAAGCCAATTTGGGCCTTCTTCCATGTTGCAATGAACTTCTGGACCATTTCTATTGCAGTCACGACCTTTTCCTTTACTTATGTTTCCTGTTGCAAAATTTCCTTTGTTGTCTTTGCAGTAATGTGGGTCTTCAACTTCTCTGCATTCTCTTGCACTACTTGTTTTACTATGGCTTGCGCAACTGCAAGTTCCTGTGTTACTCGAAGCACTTCCTCCTACAATGTCTCAATCTTTTGTGCACAAGCCTACTGTTATGCTATTATTTGGTTTATGTATAAATACAATTTCCTATTCTCCGTGATTGCAACCATATTTTCTGCTACTGCCAAAGTGCTCGACTTCTCTTTAAACTTTTGTGCCTCCTCCAGTACAACGTGCAACTTCTGCTCTATTCCTTGCAAATATGCATCTTCGATTAGTTGAATCCATACTTGTGTGCTTTCTTCATACAAATTGGCACACTTCTCCTCCAAATTCTTGATACTTTCCACTGTTGTCGTCACTGTCTTCTCACTTTGCTCCCTTTTTCCGATGGAGTGTTTGACATAATGTGATATTCTAAGTATACTACCTTCGACAAAATCCCTGAATGGATTCGCTAATCTTTGACACTTGTTCTTCCAATGGAGTATCAAATTTGATTAGTATCTTTGGAAAATTTTTGTACACTTCCTGCACTACATTTTCAACCTTCCTTCTCTTTGTTCAACCTCATCCCTCTCCATCATAACTTCGCTACATTCTCTCTAAAATGTTTCCTTATCATCTGTCACTTTGATAAACTCCATTGTTGTCAACTCTATGCCCAAATTTTTCTCCTGTGAAACACTTGTTCGCAAACCCTCTAATACATTCATAGACAACTGTGAAAAGACTAAGTCAATATGACTTAATTCTTGTGTTTTCCCCTACATCTCTGACGAGGGGAATTATAATGCTCCTACTGATAATTTAATTACTCTACACTCTCCTAATGCTTCTGATGGGTGAGAGGTTGTCGGTCTTGATTTTTTAATCTTTGTTGTACTCTTCATCTGTACGTCCTCTTTCCTTTTCTTTGGTGTTATCTTGGTTGCTTCCAAAAGCTGATGCAATGAAGCTATCTTCTCATGTACATACATGTGTATCTCCTCCTGTTTCTACATCATGCATTGAAATGCTTCATCCGTCACTTCCTTGAATTTATCTCATATTTTATCTAAGTCATCTTATGTTAGGCTCTGGAGGGCCACTTCCTTAAATGATTTCCTCTTCTTGCATTGGTGTATTGATTTCCAGTTATCCTATTCTTTCCTCTTCTCTCTCGGGTGCAATACTGTTTTTTGTGTGTCTCTTGCATCATTTCCTTGTCCTTCCTTTTCTTCTTCTTGTTCTTTTGTATCTTTCTCTGACAATTGTGCTTTTGGTTGATCTGTTTCCGGTACTAGGGTTTTCCATTCATCCTCCCAATATTCTATAATTTTTCCAACCTCATCTCCTTTTATCCTATATCTGGTCATCAACCACTGTTGGTTCAAGTCCCTCTTGGCTTGGATTTACAAATGATGTCTTCCTTCTTTAAAACACACAAACTCCTTTTATACTTCCACTACATGCAATAATATGCATGGTGTATCCTGAATGCTATGTTGAATTACCTCCTTATAAACATAGAAAGTAATGTTGTTATCCAATTGTCTTCCCTTGTGCGTAGTATGCCACAAGTTCACATATCTTTATGTTAAACATGGTTTCTTTGCAACTCCCAGAAATTGAGTGTCTTACGGCTCCCTCCAAGACACTAATGCAATACATATCAATATCCACACATAATGAAATTATGTTCCTTTATGTTGTGCCTCCCTGCAATCCATCAAGAACTAGTTTACCAGAACGTCACTCAGTTCATTTTTACTCATGTGATGCACTTCTCAGTTGTTTCTATTACACCTGATGGTACCTGGTCTTTGCAACATTTCCTCAACAACTTGTAGGCCAACATTCGCATCATGAAAATGAAAGTATCATCATTAATACTTTCACTATCCAAACCATGCGCTCCTCTATGTGTGTCATACTTATCTTTCATCTTCTCTTCCAAGGATTTCTCCTTAGATTTTCTGTGAATAATTACAGTGGTTCTTCCCCTACTGATGGTATTCCAATGATCCACGCAATAAACTGTGTATCTATGGACACTTCTTTGTTTAACCATAAGAACCCCCCATGGACGTAATTTAATAACATCTTGACACAAATTTTTATCTCCACGCTTCTACCAAAATGCGGTATCTCTAACAGATTAAGTATTCCCGTTTTCTCCAACCCCATTTCCCACTTCTATGGATCTACTATAATTGTGTGTGAATCCAGACTAATCTTTGTGTGCATGTTCTTGTCTATTCCTAACTCCGAAAAATTCTTTACGGCTGCCAAGTTGTGGTTTGCATACTTTAGATTTTCTATCACACCTAACATATATCCTTCAATGATTACCCCCAGTGGGATCTTTAGTTCAATAAGTTCATACTTCAGTTCCTTTGTTAGCTTAACCTACTTCATTGTCAGCTTCCTGGGTGACACATAATCCTTTGGAAAGTTAATCAAGCTTGACCCTGATGTTGACGCTTATGGGGTTTCCTTGAATACATGTATCAATGCTTTCCTGGTGCATTATTTCTTCTGATGTGATTAGGCTTCTTCTGTCTTTGGTGGGTCCATAGCACTCTGAAACACACTTGATTCTCTCTACAACAAACTTAACTTTCTCTGTAACACTGGCTGGCTCTAGCTCTTTGTTCTCTCAAATGTGCATGCAACAATAACATGTCCCTGTCGACCCCTTATCTACTTTTAAATCTTGTCTCTAGCTGCTTCCATTCTTCTTTGCACCTAAGTTTGTAATCTAATCCACTTGCATTCACATTCACATTCAATTATTTCCCTAAGTCTTCATTAACTTCATATCCTTCGGCGGATCATACAATAGATTTCCCATCCTGTCAAAATTCTCTTACTAGTTGTCCTTTATGACTACGTGTCTCCACTACCCCGCCTTCATGTTTTATCTTTAATACTTGTCCCGTCATGTATGTTATTTAATTCTTTTTCCTCCCTCTGCGCAGATCTTTGTCACAATTCAATCCTCCTTCCTATGCACAAATCCTTCCTCTTTTTACACCTCTACAACATTTTATGGTTTATTTCCTTATGCATGACTTCAATCTTCTATCTCTTGCCTCAAACTCTTTTATTACCTTTCTTCTTTTATTTTTCTTTCTATAATACAAATACTATTATGCAAGTACTATAGTACACATTTTGTGCGCTCAGACTAGTGTGTGGAAGAATGACTATGCCTACAAAGTTTTAGCCGACTATCGTTCACTAGTCCTTCCACGGGTTCCCCATTCAATTCATCCAACTGAACAACACCCGCCTTTGTCACAAACCTTATTACGTATGGACCCAACCAATGCATTTGGAACTTCCGAGGGTGCTGCAAAAAATTGTTGTCATAAAGAAAAACTAAGTCTCATGTCTGGAACTTCTTATGTTTAATGTGTTTGTCATGCCCAAATTTATTGCATGATTTCTAAACTTGTTGATGGAATCCTATGACAAAATGGTCTTCCTCTAGTTCTACTAGTTCTGACAGTCTTCTTTATACCACACCTGAATCATTAAGCTATGTCAATGAAACAATGCACATATTCGACATGATGAATTCCATAGGAATAACTTCTTCCTGACCATACACTAATTTGAATGGTGTATGTCATCAATTTCTTACTTGTTTTCCTATATACCCATAGCACTACTGGAATCCTCAAGTCCCATTCATCTCGACTTAAATTTCATACCTTCATCAACATATGTTCTAGGATCTTGTTGAATGCTTCCATTTTTCCATTTTCATGAAGATTGTAAGTTGTACTTTTCTAGTGATGAACCTAAATTCCTCTATCAATGCACCAATTATCTTATTCAAAAAAAGAATTCCCCGATCACTCATAAGGATTATCATACATCCAAAACTTGTCACCACATTTTCAAACATAAACCACACAGTAGTCTTTGCACTGCAATCTATGACACGTTATGCTTCAACCCATATGGTCAAGTAATATGTCACAATACTGATGTATCTTGCTCTTGACCTTTTTGTTGGTGGATTGATCGATCCAACAAAATCGACTTCCCATTTATCAAATGCTTGTAACGTCACTTGTGGTACTAAAGGAATTTCCTCTCTCCTAGAAGGCTTACCGATTCTTTGACAAATATCACATGTATGACATAACTTGTTAGCGTCCTTATGAAGGGTGGGCTACCATAATCTTGCACGCAAAATCTTCTAAGTTGTCACTTTTCCCGTATAGTGACTTCCTACAACTCCTTCATGTGCCTCTGACAATATCATATGGCTTTCATGCTCTATTACACATCATTGTAGAATACCATCTACCCCTAACTTATACAAATTTCCTACTAATAGTTGATAGTTTGTTGCCTTCACTACTAAATGCATCTTCTACACACCTGTAAAATCAAGCGGGGATACTCTTGTACTAAAAACCTGGACTATATCTGCAAAATAGTCATCAACCATGTGTATTGCAAATAAGTACGCATCTGACAGACTATCATCCAAATTTCCCGCATCTTGTCTGATAGTATACACGACAAATGATTTTGTCCCGAGTTTAACTTTCCTTGCTTCAAAATTACTTCAAAGTCATATTCCTGAAATAGTAGTAGCCATCTGCATATCTTCCCCCCCAACACTGACTTATTGACCAAGTATCTTAGTGCAAAATGATCTGTATCCAATATCCTATGTATCTCTTCTTTCACCTTCTATTTATATGTCAAGTTCAATCGATATGGTCTCTGCTTAACTGAATTAACATCTTGTTTCAAATGGATCTTCATCTCTCCTAACTCTCCAACAATGCCTTTCATATCTAAGAATGTAGTTACAAACATATCCCGATATTCATGCAGTAAATCAATAATATTTTCAACAGTCTTTTCAAACCAATAATCTCCTATGATCACAAACTTAGGCTTACCCTCTATACCAATATTCACTTTTCATGTTCTGAGTGGCTTTTCTTATACAACAAATTCAAGTTCTAGATCTTCTACTGCACATTCTCCTTAAGTTTATGGTATTTTTAAATTTCTTAGATCTTCATCCTCCCGGTCTTCTCTAATGAAATTATAACATTCCAAAATTTCTCTAATCGTCGTAGAATATTTATGTGCGCTACATACAGGTACTAGTTCTATCGAGTCTTCTGATGTAAAGATCTTGTCCTTGACAACCTATAGAGTTAAGTCTACTGAAGGGGCCTCATATTCAAAACTGAAAGTAACCTTGAAGTTATGAGTTAACTCTTCCCAATCAGTTGTCTCTCTGTTACTTCCATCTCTAAGTACCAATTCTTCAGAATTGTATCCAAAGTGTGTATAAAAAAATGCATCCATTATTTCTTTGGTGCTGATATCCATGTCGTAATGCACTATGTAACATGCTTTGTAGGACAAATCAACCCTATATATTTCTACGCAATATATTCACTTTCTACTCCAAATATGACCTATAATAACCTTTTTCATTACTGCCAATCCTCAATTTTTTCCTTATTCTTAGCAGAAGTCACTTTCAACATGATATCTAAATCTAACAATATTTGTTGGTATGGTATCTGCAATTCAAATTCCATTATAAATGAGTCAATGGTTGTTAGTTATCATACTTTGTGGGATAACATATATCAGTTCCAATCCATCGTAATGTGTTGGTAATGTGAGCACATCTTCTTGTTGATACTTCATGTAATTTCTGTTGCCAGTTCTCCAATGCTTCTTCTGAATCCGATGCATAGGATATAACACTCCTCCAACTGAGTGCACCATCAACAATAGGGTTCACATAATCATCCATCCGCATAGTCATATTATATAGGTTATTGATCTCTTTTCCCTTTGCCAGTTCCATGTGTCTTCTTCCCTCTTTGGGATCCATTGGAGCAGTAACTTTTCGATATCCTTCTTCAAAGACCATTTGTCTCTTCTTCAAATCAATTAGGGTATGGTTATCAAAATCCCAATCAAGTCCTAATAATAGTGGATAAGGCTTACTGCCATATACTATCTCAATTACTTCGAAATCAACCATACTGTGCACTCCATCAATGTTAATATTCACCCCTAACAATCTTCCAATTGGGACAATATTATGTTGATTCTCTAACCTCAACTGAATAGGTGACCAGATTAACTTAGGTTTTCCCATCATCTCCCAGGTCTTCTTCATAAGGACATTCACATCATATCTTAGGTCTAAAATGATATTATCCATGTCATGATATCCTATCTGCGCATTCAATTAAAATTCCATATTTATCCTTCTCTTTTGATGTACCTGGTTAACTACTCATTCATTTTCCTACAGGGGATTCTTTATATTGCGCATATTGATCGATCATACCACACAATGCGTTTAATGCAGTCTCATCCTTCATTAATTCTAAACATCTCTTCAAGAAAATTCTCAGCATACTTACCTTCTCAACTTTCCTTTTCAAATGATCATAGATTGAAGGCATGTCATAAATAGGTGGCCTATCATACACTGGTGGAATAGTCTAAGTCAAAGTTATCCATTCTATCTCCAACAATTATTTCCTTCCTTGCATGTATGCGTCCCTCTACTCTCTAGGGTCAAACAACAGAGGAGGCTCTGTTGCTTTCCTTTCCCACTTCTTAGTCCACTTTCCTTTTTCTATCGCATCAACTCCTGTTCGCACTCCTCCACACATAACTTCTATTAACTTAAGGCATTCATCGTGCTCCTCTACAACTATCATATGCACATTCACGTTCATCTTTTCTTGCCACTTCACGATAAACTGTGGATAGTGTTTTGTCGCATGGTCCAATTGTCTTAGAAAGTAAGTGAATGTCGTGCAAGGATTCCGACAGCCTCACGCCAAATGCCCAAGATGATTATAGTTATAACATATAATTGAGCCTCTTCCTCTACCAAATCCTCCCATTCCATGACCTCTGAATCCTCCTCTTCCTCCTTGATTATAACCTATCACAGTATTATAATGTGATACCCCTCCTTCTGGTCCTTCTTCTCCTTGGACCCTGTATGCATCCATTTTTCTCTCTCTCATCAAATCAAATGCATGATATTTATTTTCATTATGTCTGACAAACTTAAAAAAATTACAAAATAGGTTTCTAGAAATGTTCTACTACTTCTGTATCAACGTGCAAGCAGTAGGATGATGACCCATTGTTTTACATATCTTGCACCATACTTCTAAGGGATTCAAAGCTCCTTTGGCCAAATATTCCTTAAAAGTTGGACACTCGTTCTAGTGATGGCCTTTTGTTCTACATGTAACACACCAAATGTCTTCACGTTTTTCCTTCCCTTTATCCAACTCTTGCAGCTAAATAGTCAATGAAACTAACTGTGACGAAAACTGAGCCATCCCTGCGTTGTTTTCTCCTACAATAGATGATTCCAACCTCATAAAAATCTCTAGGGATTCTAACTACGATGTAATATTTTGTTGCATCAAAGGGTAGCATATATGTGGCAACAATCATGCAATGAAACACTCCCTATGTTGCTCATATGGGATCTGGAAATCCAAACGATCCTTTAAGATTTTGAAAATCTATGATAAAAATCCCATACTGAGTCATTTGACAACTTATTGATCTCTTTCATCTCTGTAATACACTGCGACTTAGACTTTGACTTTTGTACTCTTTCAACAAAGATTGCCTAATGTATGCTAATGTTCTAGTTTGTCCCACAGGTGCAGTAGAACAATACTTCATATACCATAGTAATGTGTGTTCTTTGGACGTCATTTCCAACTGCACAATATTTACATCATCATCCTAGACATTCTTCACTATCCATATTGCTTCACAAAAAACAAATGTTGTTCTGGATCCTCTGAACCTGCTCCGTGAAAGACAAGTATTCTCAAAGTGGGATCTACTCCTGCCATCGTGATTTGAGCGGTATTTGTCCCTGATGACAATAGTTGATTCTGACTTGGCGTACTACTTGCACTATTTTGACTACCTTTACTTCTATCTTTACTTCCCTCACTAACTACAAGTGACAAAATTGCAGATCTTACCTCTGTTCTTGGGGACGCACATAGGGTCACAGGTTCGGCGCATAGTCTAGCCTGAGTGGGATCTTCTTCTATTAGACTGAGATGATAATACTTTTCTTTTTCCTTCTATTATGTGCACGATATTCCTTTGATATGGATTCTTACACCAATGTCTCTTTCCTCAATCTCATTGTGCTTCCCTTCTCTCTCAGCCATGACCCTCTTCCTACTATATATAAATATTTTACCACTATGCAATACTCCAATCTCTTCATCCATCACAAATCCTTCTTCTCTCGGAATCCTCAACCCATCCATTCCTCATTCCTTCTTTTATGTATTGCTCTTTTCCATACGCTCAGACTAGTCCTTGGTGATCCCCTATTCCTCCTATGAGCGTGAAGGTGCTTAGCTACTAGGGAAATCAGATTTTTTCTTCATAATTCCCTTATCACAAAGCAACATCTTGATCCAAGTAGATAATGATTTCAAGTATCTTTCGTGCAGACCCTTAAAAAATTCTCTTTCAACAACATTATATGACTAGGTACAATAAATAACAAACTCAGTAATATAACCCCCTATTATACTATCCAACCAAAAATCAATTGCGTGGGATATCTTATTTCTTACTGTATTAACTTGTTGAATCAACTCAGGGTTCCTATTTCTGGGAACAACAATGCAAAATGTTTCATTCTTTTCAGCTAACCTCTGTAACCACTTAGTCAAAATATTTGGGAAGTCAAAAAAGAAAATCTCATGTAAATATGTGAATACATACCTTTGCAATCGTTGTTCTGAACTAATCTGTGGGTTCTTATTCTGGCTTATGGAAAAATCGTGCTCTCTCGCCTCTAGCCACTATTCGATCTCTTCCTTAGTCGACCTCCACATCCCCCTTAGTCATAGATCCCGATCTCGACAACAAAACCATTTGTTGGCACACAGTGGGCAGACTCGGGGTTCAACATTAATTCACTAACAAAACCCTAAAGATACTGGCCCTTTCGGCATCACCCGCAAGCAGGTGAAGTCTCACCCAAGTTATATATGGGAACTGCAGGAACCGAGTTTTCATAGTCATGGGGGAATGTGAGGCATTCATTCTAACCATTCAACTTAACATTCATTCATTATACCATTCATTATGTGCGCAAAACCATAAGAACATATCACAGATTCATATTAACCAATCATACATTAAGTGCACACAATAAACAAAACAATAATCAAACACATCACAACATAGAAAAGAGACACCATATTTTAATGTGGTTCACCCAATATTGGCTACATCCACAATGACAGGCTTCATATATTATTATTTAGCATGATCTTTTACAAAATGTGTGCATTGCGCTCATACATGATAATTGTGTTCTACCCAATATGCCCTTGTCGTTTGTGCATATAGTGTGTTGATATTATGGTAGCTACGGGAGGTATTAAACCTCCACGTGTAACCATGACAAGAATAGAATATTCTGGGAAGCAAGAAGAAACCCTAAAGCATTGGACATAACCCTAGAAGAAAAGTTGGCTAAAGAAAATAATTAATATTGAGTTTTTAGCCTCCAAAAAGAGAAGTTGGCCCAGACAGTTAGGGAAGAGTAGTATAAATACAGGATGTCAGAGCTCATTTGGACACACATAGCTTGCAACTGCAAAAATTTAGTGCACTGCAGAAATTTAAGAAGTGCGCAAGTCTGGAGAGTAGTTGTAGCTGCAACTATTATTTTCGGTTTTAGGCTTGGACTTTCTCTTGGTTATGTTTTGGACTTTCTGCTTGGTACACTAGCTCTAGAGAATGGTACACTACCTTGATTAGCTTTTGGACCTATGGTTTGCTTCCATAGTTATTTTCTCTATCAAGGTTAAGGTGCTCGAGGGCGGCTTCGGCCTATGGTTGGGTGACACTATTGCTATATTGTCTATGGTTAAACGAGAACACCTATTATTTCTAACAAGTTATGGGCCCACACTATTTTCAGACAATCTAACCATTGGAAGATAGATTGGGAGGATTTGCTCAGTTGTAGTTGCAGTCAAAGTTTTTGCTGTAGCAACGAAACCCTAACCCTCTTGTTAAGGCACCTTAAGTGAATAGATTGAGATAATTCTTGGATAGCCTAGTGCACCCTAGCCTAACGCACCTCCTGGTACTCTCAACAAGCTAATACGTCAAGTTTGAGTTTTTGGTCAAAGTCAAAGGTTGACCAAATCAAAGAAGTTATGACTTACTCTATGAAGTCAAAAACAAATTTAGAAGGGGCTTCTAACTTCAAAGCATGGAAGACAAGGATTGATCTTATCCTTTCCAAATATAAAGTGTTGGATATCATGAAATGAAAGATCGTGGAACCACAATTTGAAGAAGGAAAAGAGAAGGAACCTCAGAACGTCACAATTATGGAGAAATTCAAGAACAATGACATCAATGTCATGAGTATCATAGTGAACTCTATAAAATACCACTTCATACCATACATCTCTCATCTTGACTCATCTAAGAAGATATGTGATGCCCTAACTAACCTCTTCTCAGTCAAAAACTTTGGACAAGTAATGAGTCTGAGGAATGAGCTCTGTGAGATGAAAATGAATGATGATGATAGCATGACAACATACTTGGTAATAATCTCTCAGTTAAGATATCAACTACAAGCTATTGAAGAAATTATTTCAGAAAAGGAACTGGTAAATATAGTACTCAGTGGCCTTCCCAAGGCATGGGATGCATTTGCCGCAAGCATGAACACAAGAAAGGAGTATCCCACATTTGAAGAACTTTGGACTTTTTGTGCACAAGAAAAATCAATGATTAGTGCAAAAGCGAAATTCCAAAGGAAAGATGATGATCAAACCTCACAACAAAGTTCAAGAAATTCAAGAATAAGAAGAAGTTTGACTCAAGGAAGAAACCAAATCAAGAAAAGGATATGTCAAAAATACAATCCTTCAATTGTTGAAAATATGAATCACTATCCCGAGTTAAAGAAAAGGAAGGAAACACATGAAGCAACAATTGCCAAAGAAAAGGAACCCTCAAAGAAAGCCAAACAAGATGAAGCAAGATTTCTTCTTCTAAGTCAAGGTAACAATATTCTTCAAAGTTCTTGTACATACCATGTTTACATAGTTTCTGTACATATCATGCATATCTATTTCTTAGAAGATAAGATGTTCAAGTGAAACAATACCTATGGAATAATAACAAGATAACGATTTCTATCAAGATGACTACAAGTCAAGCAATACACATGAAAAGATGAAGTATGTTGACAATCCTTGGTAGAGGTTCATGTGGAAGCTATTATATAAGTAACAACTACCATATAAGCCGAAATCATAATAAAACTTGAAGAGATTCAGAAGAAGTCAAAACTGAAAGAAGTCAACAATCAAGAGGAAATTAGAAAAAGACTTGTGACACTTTGCAGAAGGCAATAAGGATGAAAATAGAAGCGTGGACTCTCTTAGTTGGAGGGAGTTGATTACATAATTCCAAAAGAAGAGCATGCATTCATGCATGAAGCAAGGATTAGGAGGGAGCTAATCCTAAATAATATGATCCATTGAGGATTATGAAGTATTTTTCCATGTTCCCATTGAAAGTAGCAACCATGATAAGCAACACGTGTTCAGAAGAAGTCTTCTTTGAAAAGAAGCCTTAAAGTATCCTCGATTGTCCATCTACATCCATGATCCCATGATGAAAGGAAGAAGTTGGAATCTTCAGGGCATGGAATCTATAGAAGACTCCATGGACCCAAGAGTTAAAGAGAAACATGAGGACGAACATGAAGATTCCAAGAAAGAAAGAAAAGCCATATTAATCAATTATTATACCGAGAATCACAAAGACTACCATCTTTGTTTGAACCCACTAGAAACAATCGAGCATAAGAAATGAAAGTTATGATAAAGAACAATGTATGTAATAAAATGTGAAAAAGACTTATGAATGGAAGGAGTGCAAGATTCAAAAGTTCTTCCAAAATGAGGGAGAAGACTGTGACAACAACTTGTTCCAGTAAACCATATATACCTCTTGTAGTATCCATGGATTGGAATTTACATGTAAAACACTGTTCTTCCCAATAAAGCAAGTAAGAAAGAAGCTTATACCGGAAAGAGACCCATGTATGCAGATATAATAAGACCTTGTATGGATTCAAACATCTTGATGCAAAGTATCTCATATACAATAAAAGTGTGGTGAAAACTTTCTATGACATAGATAATGTATTAGAATAGTTACTCAAAAGTCTGGGATGATGGATTTCTATTCCATAGAAAACTCTTTTGATGACAGAAGAAGTGCTACTTGGATATGTTTCATTTTGAGTCTTGCCATGATATCATGAGATAGCAGGAAACAAAAGTGTTGAATTCGACCATGATATATTGTAATGATCAGAGCTATATGAAGCCTTTAGAGAAAACCAATGTTCCATGATAGATCGAAGTACATTGAGATCAAGCATTATATTCCTCGTGATGAAGTCCAGAAAAGAGAAGTGGTTCTTTAATATATCTCCACGGATGAGCAGATAACATATATTTTGGTAAAGCCTCTGTCCAAGATGAAAAGTTTGCGTACTTAAGAAACAAGTTGGGACTCGTGGAGACAAATTCTTTATGGAAAAAGGAAGAGATTAATCCCAAGTTGGGATAGAGCAGTGATATGTTATTGATTTATGGAAAATGATTTTCAATTTGAAAAATGGTCCAGGATGAGAAGTTCCTTAGTTCGAAAAGTGGTTTGAGATTTCTGACGGACATGCATTTTCCAGTTCGAAAAATGGTTCAGATTGGACAGTTATTTTCATAATGAAAATGGTCCGATAGATTGTTGATGTACCATAGACATCGATTCCCCTTGTGGCCAGTGTGGGGGAATGGTCTAGGACAAACATTCTTCTTGGAAGACACTCTCAACATTGGTCAAGTATAATGGTCCACCTTATCGGGTATTCATTCTTTCGAAGTTCATAGTTGTGAGCAATTTCGAAGAATGGTCTGTTTTGGAGGTTGGTGCAGGACAATCATTTCCATTAGGAAATTATATGAATAGTCATTCCCTAGGGAAGACTCATTCTCTCCATGTTTCACTATGATTAGTGTTGGAGGAATGGCCCAATTATGTGAATGGTTCAGGTTCATCAATCATGGACATGCATTCCCTAGGGCAGACTCATTCTCTCCAAGTTGCACTATGATTAGAGCTGGAGGAATAGCCCAGTTAGGTGAATGGTCTAGGCTAAAAAATCATGGACATTTATTCTTCTGTTCTTGAGAAGAATAGTCTAGATAGCCCATGGTCGATGTTTTACTTTTTGAGGGAAGATGCTCTTCCAAATCTCACAGATGTGAGTGGAAGAATGGCCCAGATGACTCATTTTATATCATGATATTGTTTTATGTAGGTTGATATCATATGATATGATTTTTGTGGAGATTGTATGTCTTTGGACAATAGATGTATGTTCCACTGGTTGTGACTATGTTCCACTGGTTGTGACTATGTGTCACTAATTAAGTAGTTGTTTGCTACTTGGTGTGGTTGTGTACCACTGGATAGTAGTTGTGTACTACTATGGATAGACACAATTGTGTTCTATAGAATGACATTATTCTGATTGCCACAAAGACTATCAGTAGTGTTGGAAACGATTATCAGCTAGGTGGATAGTCAGTGTGCTGGTGGACAGACATTCTCCAGGTGGAAAATGGTCCAGGACATTTATTCTTCTAGGACATATGTCTAGATTAGAAGAATAGTCCTTGTAGCCCATGGTGTGGCTTTCATCATCTGTTGGAACAATTATTCTTCTAGGACATATGTCCGGATTAGAAGAATAGTTCTTGTATCACTCTATGGAGTGAGTGACTTATTCAACATCATGCATGATTACTCAGATGGAGTATGGCTTCGAGAGATGATGCAGTTGATGCTATCAAATGATACTAATAGTGATGATGGTGCTCATGATTTAATCATGAGATAGCCTATGTGGCTATGATGATTCTACCGGTCGAATGGTATGTTTGTGCTCAAGACCATTTCCTTCAATACCTCCCTAGATAGAAGGGAGTGTTGATATTATGGTAGCTGCGAGAGGTATTAAACCTCCAGGTGTAACCTTGACAAGAATAGAATATTTCAGGAAGCAAGAAGAAACCCTAAAGCATTGGACATAACCCTAGAAGACAAGTCGGCTAGAGAAAATAATTAATATTGAGTTTTTATCCTCCAGAAAGAGAAGTAGACCCAGACAATTAAGGAAGAACAGTATAAATACATGATGCTAGAGCTCATTTGGACACACACAACTCGCAATTGTAGAAATTTAGTGCTCACTACAGAAATTTAGTAAGTGTGCAAGTATGGAGAGTAGATGTAGCTACAACTACTGCAACTAGTATTTTTAGTTTTAGGCTTGGACTTTATCTTGGTTATGTTTTGGACTTTCTTCTTGGTATGCTAGCTCTAGAGAGTGGTACACTTCCTTGATTGGCTTTTGGACCTAGGGTTTGCTTCCAAAATTATTCTCTCTGTCAAGGTTAAGGTGCTCGGGGGTGGCTTCGGCCTATGGTTGGGTGGCAATATTGCTATATTGTCTATGGTTAAACAAGCACACCTATTATTTCTAACATAGTGCACACTTAGCTCTCAACTCATACTCATCTAAGACTTAGCACTCTTATTTTTCATACCAGAAAACTCAGAACTCACTCACCCATAACATACTCTCAAACTTACTTTTCCCCAAAAACTCTTTACATATTTATTCATTTTCATTAGGGCTTAGCTCGTTACAAAATGGACCAAAATTTCTAGCTACTTCTAACTAACATCCTCCTTTTGCGCACACTACTTCTGAAAATGCGCTAATTGTCTTCCTTTATTCCATGCATGTTTCTCCTTAGCCGACTTGTCGAGTGGTTTTCTCCTGCACGATTCCCAAAACTAGTCCCAAAATGTCCTGCTCCAACACTTGCCAAAGGCCATTGAGGTTTTAAAGAAAACATGTGATTGGTCGAAGGATATATAGGGTTTCCATTGGTCGAAGGATGTGTTTGTTCAAACACTAATTTGAGAAAAAAACATTTTGAACCATAATACATGGAGAAACAATGACTTTAAAGAAGAGAAAGAAATATCTCTTGCCCAATTTGCCCCTTGAGATTGAAGACTTTTAGATCTTCGACTTAGCCCATGGAGAGGAATTAGAGCTTACAATTTCCCTCGGAAACAATCAAGGCCCATGATCGTCATTAAGTAGTTAAGAATTTCTTTGCATCTCAAACCTTGATATGGAGGTTATGTCATCAAAAGAACGAGCGAGAGGAATTGTATAAAAGAGATATGAATTATGTGGAGGCGGAAGCAAGAAGGAGAAAGCATATAGAAGTGCCTGCATCACCACCCCTAGTAGATCTAGGGCCATCAATTGAGCCCCTTGAGACATTTGGCAACATATATATTGTAGCCACTGTGCAGTCTAAGGAAAAAACCAAGATTGAAACATAAGTCTTTATGATCAATATAACGATCGATCTGTTGGAAGCCAGTAGTGTGATGAAGACTTAGCCAACTGACATTTATATTCTAAAAGAATTTGGTTGCTCGATCCCCAAAAAGAGTTCAAGGGAAAGTAATTTGGTCATAAGCCGCGATAATCTCCTTCAATATCTTAAGGGGAAAGGCACAAGGGAAACATCAACTCCTTGGTGTTTCAATATGCAAGGATACAACACAAATCCAATAATAGGAATCGAGGTGTGGAGGGATCCCATTGGGAATTGAATTCGGGTCATCATTACCTAAATCACTCCAAGTTGCCATTAAACCACATCCTAATAAAAACAAGTGGTTGGCCTTAATGAGAAAATGGTTTGATCCACTTATGGGTGCACCAGAAGTGCAATGCAAGCCTCAAATGTTGAATTGCTATGTCCAAGTGCCCCATGAAACCTCAAAAGATCATAAAAATTTACCATTTTCCTCTAATATTATTCTAATTATAAAACATTATATTATTTATGTTGAAATTTATAAAACAATATACTAAGAATGATATCAATTGGGTCTAGCTTGGATGTTATCCTTCCTAGCAAATTTTACTTCCCACCATCCATATTTCACATGAGTGAAATATACCAATTTCCCTTCCATTATTTTAAACCATTAAAAAAAAAAGATAAATATGTACTTTGAGAGTTCTCTAGTGGAATACCCAAAAACAAATAAAAAAATAATGAAAAATAAAAGTTAAAACTACAAGTATTAATATTAAATTAATATCAAGGACTACTATTGTTCATCATTATATAAACTCGTAAAACATATAAACGACAACAATATAATTCATTCCAGATCAAGTGAGATCAATGATCCACTCCTCCTAGGATCCAAAAACAAGCTTCTACCCTCACATTTTGACAGTTTATTGAAAAATCTAATTGATTTCTGCCTCAAGAAATAATACATGATCTTAATTGAAAATTCAAGAATATAACTGCAAAAATATGAAAAATATATTATTGTTCGTACTGAGAGCTCTGGTCATAATTCTCATCGAACAAATTCAATTCAAATTTGAGCAGTGGAAATGAAATTAAGCTGCCCCTTCATTGAAATCGAATGGCAAGGAGAAAGAGGAGATCCGCATAAACAATCATTGTGATGGATTACAGAGGCAGGGAATGAGTTGAACGGTTTGGCACCCGGGCTGATGCCACACAGATGGTTGTTGCTCACATTCAACTGCCTTAGGTTCGTCAGCTGGGCCATCTCCTCCGGAATCGTTCCATTCAGTTCATTATTGGACAGATCCAAAGCTTCCAAGCTACTTAAAATACCAATGGACGATGGAATACTCCCACTCAATTGATTGCTTGCCAGATTCACGTATTTTAATGCCTTCATGTTCTGAAATAGATTGCCTGCGTCTCCTGTGATGTTGTTGTTGGAGAGATCGAGACATGTATAAAGAGAAGAAGCAGCAGGCTCCCAATCATTCAATCTCATTGAAATACCACAACCAGCAAGCCGTAGATCCACCAAAATTTTCGAGTTTGTAATCCAGTCGGGAATGGCGCCAATGCTCAGATTATTGTAAGAGAGATCAAGAATTTCCAGACCAATGTTATGCACCAGCTCTGGCAGCGGGCCGGATAAGATATTACAGGAGAGATTAAGGAAGAGCATGTTATATAAAGCTGGGTTTCGAGGAAGGGTACCAGTGAGCTCGTTGTTTGAGAGATCCAAGTATTCTAAATATCCCATATCAGCCAACGATTCGGGGATGGTACCAGTGAGCTTATTGTTTGAAATGAAAAGAGAGTCGAGGAGCGAATTCTCTCCAAAGGAATTGGGTATTTGGCCTGTGAAATCATTGAAGGATAACTGAAGCGAGCGGAGGCTTAGCAGATTCCCTAACCAGGCGGGGATGGGTCCGCTTAGATTGTTTTTGGATAGAACGAGTATGTGAAGATTTGAGGAGTTTGGAAAAATGGGGAGATTTCCTGTGAGTTTGTTATGGGATAGATCGAGATAGTAAATGGATGTCAAGTTCTGGAACGAACTCGGGATAGACCCTGTCAGTGAATTCCTGTTCAAGCAGAGTTTATCTAAATTATACCTCAGCAAGCCCAGCGATTCGGGAATGGTCCCGCTCAAACGATTATTGCTTGCCAACAGCTCAGAAAGCCTAGAGAGATTTCCAAATGACCGAGGAATGTTACCTGTTAGAAAATTGTCTGATATATCGAGAGTGCTTAAGCTTGTCAGATCTCCCATCGAATCGGGAATGGGACCCGATAGCAGGTTGCGTTTAAGCWTCAAGACGGACAAGCGACTCAGATTTCCKATGCTCGAAGGAATGGATCCGGTGAGCCCATTGGAATCCAAGTAYAAAGCAGTTAAATTCTGCAGATTCCCGATGGATTCTGGAATAGAACCGGTAAGCAAGTTGCCCGAGAGAGACAAAGACTGTAACCCCTGCAGATTGCCGATGGTTGAAGGAATAGAACCTGTGAGAATGTTACTGTCTAGAGAAAGATGGGTTAAGACTGAGAGGCTGGAAATAGAAGATGGGATTGATCCGCCAATCTTTTTCCAGCTGAAAACAGTGAACCTCTTGAGATAAGAGAGATTACCAATGGACTCTGATATAGTTCCACTCATGTACTCGCTGCTGTTGCGCGGATCTGCATGGAGACTGAAGTTTACCACTCGACCGCTGTGGGTATCGCACAGCACACCGTTCCATCGGCAGCAATTGTTGCCCGTCCACGATTCAAGAACTCCAGTGGGATCTTCAATAATGCCAGCTTTGAAATCTAATAACGCAGCCCGATCTTCTTCTGCACATTCTGCGTTTTGGCCTCGGCATGATGAGTTTAATGACATGAAGAGAAGTAATATAAATAGTAGTACGAAGCCCCGCATTTCTACTGTGCATTTCTCCATTGCAGAGGACAAGAGGAAATTACAGAGAATAAATCAAAGAAGGATTCTGTGCGCGTAGTCCTTAGCTGTATTTCAAGATCACGATTTCAATTATATAATAGGGTGGCTGAAAATCCAGACAGAGGCACCTTGCACAGCAATACTAATAGTATATATGAGATTTCCGGTTTGAAACCTTCCTCGCCTGTATCATACAGATCAGAAATATTCAACCTGTGTGCATAAAAGACTGGATGTGTTGAGTTACACGTCCCTTAAACTTCATCTGTTATCAGGGACCGTCGAGATATGAGAAGCTGGCACCCGGCTCTCCATTATTATGGATTAACGTGATGCTATTACCACATGGGAATCGCGTACTCCCGGAGAACTTCTTTGGACGCTTCTTTGAGGTACAGGTAATGAAAGAACAGGTATAGCTGGTCACGCGTATTGTTTGCATCAGGTTGGAGGGTGGCAATAGCTAATTATACTATGTCTCACATGGTGGTGCTGGATTTTGATAATAATTTATTAGTAAAAAATTGTGAATTTTTTAATTATTGTTTAGTATTTTATCATTATTTTTTTGTAATTTTGATTATTTTATTTTATTTTATTTTCAATATGACGGTAGTTTTGTTGAGTTAAAGAGATTAGGAAGGTTGGTAGTGTGACAAATATTTTGAAAATGAGATACAATTTTAGTTTTGTTGAGTTAAAGAGGTTAGGAAGGTTGGTAGTGTGACAAATATTTTGAAAATGAGATATAATTTGGGTATAGGCTGCACAATTCTAGAGAAAATGTTTTTCATCTTCAACCTTCTTAGCTTCACAAATGTGACACACTCTTTCATCCCATGACTTTTTAGGAATTGACCAACCCCCAGTTTCACTATGGAGCTCTTGAGAATTTGTTTTTATCTTAGCAATGTTTATTTTTTTCTTTACACTTGTCAAATAGATAGATAATTTTGATCTTCTAGATTAGGGTTGATTGCATCCTTATAATACCTTAATTTTATTTTTTCCTCTAACTCTTTATCACACCACATTTTTTCCTTAAATTTTGATTTGATGATATTTTTAATAGTATCTTTATTCTGCAAAATGGTGTCTCCCATGATTCCCCTATAGTTTAGCCAAGACCGAGCATCTTTATGACATCCTCGCGTGAGTCGATGGTGGTTACGACTCAAATTTGAAGCAATTTTAGGAAGCCTATGGTCTTCCATGTTGTTTAACTTGTTCTTATATATTAAGTATCTAGTCATAGTCGTGCTCTCAATGGGGGAGAGGCTTGTTTCTAAGAGGAGGATGGGATAATTTTAAGATTATAGGTTACTTTTGTATTTTCTCTATCTTTCTCTAGGATTCACAAGAGATACTACAACCCTAGACTTCACATCCATAAAGAATAACAAGTGTAACAAGAGTCTCAAAGAGGAGTTTCTTCTTTTTGTTATAGGATAAATCGGTAGGTGCAGACACTCATTGATCTCACTAGATCCACCTAGATCTAGAACAAAACACACCAGAGCATGATGTTTTCCTTAAGTTTTAGATATTGAATTTACTAACTAAAGAGGGATAGGTGACATACCGTTTAAACATCGTTTCCTCTCGCCATCGCCATCCTAGCTCCGTTCCAACACTCATACAATGATGATCTTGCAAAAGAACGCAACCAACTAAAGTGATAGTAATATCATAAACTCAATATAAACCTATGTATGTGATCAATGAATCATACAATAAAACACAACAAGATTTATAGGAAAGAATCATATTACTGTATCATATTAAATGTGAAAGAGAGATTACAACCATGGCCTTGATGTCGTAAGGTCCC
>ML795061.1:15351-49672 GCA_009831015.1 Picea engelmannii | reverse complement strand
ATAAACTGCTCCAAGTGGCCGCGTTGGCTGGGGCCGTGGATGTTTCCCCATAGGGGTTTTACCACGTGAAAACATCGGTGTGTTGATCTTTGATCTAGTTATGTGAGTGGTTACTGAAGGTGTTCATCCTCTGTTGGAATACCCGTGTTGTCGAACAAAGAGGATCGTGGAGATGCCTTTGTTGCATCTTTGGCAACCCATGCAGGCTAGAGTGCATGGTTGATAGACTCCATATCTTCCTTCCATATGATTTCCCATCAACACTAATTTTTAGTGTATGAGAAATATGATGGTGGGATGGTATAACTTCATGATGACTCTTCTCTCAATATATTTGGTCATAGTAAAGTGTTGATTAGATTCCCTGATGGTAAAGTAAACAGGATCAATGGAGTTTTGGACATTCTGGGTTTGGCAAGAAACCTACTATTAGTAAGCACACTTAATGGCGTGAGTATGTAGGTTGTTTTCTTTGAAAAGGGGCTTAAGATGGTTTGAGGAGTTATGGTTCTCACTAAGGGTTTGTGTGTGGGAACTTTGTTCCAACTTGATTTGTGCAGTATTCAGTGTAACCGTTCCTCAATTTCTGTAGCTAAGAGATATATAGGATATACACCTTCAAAATCATAACCTATATCTACATCTAATGGTATTTTTTTTAAGTTAACTTATATTTTTTGAAATCAAGTAGAATTGTGCTCGCTGGGTGCATTCTCAGTTGAACCTGACACCTAAGAATTGATTGAGTCATTGTAATTTTGAATTGGTTAAGTGATTGAATTGTATATAGGGTAGAGTTGTAAGAAGCCCTTTTTTGTTGTCAATTCAATTGTAATTCAACCTGAGTGGATCTAATGGTTAAGAACCTGTGTTTCCTCTTAAGAGGTCACAAGTTCAAAACCATAGGGGGGTAAGGTATGTATACCTTTGTAGACTTTAGCAGTTAAATCGTTGGGCGGAGGGGGTCCCTTGTCCCACAAATAAGGAGGTCTCGTACACCAATTTGGTGTCTACCTTGGCCATGACCTTAAAAATAGATTATTATTATTATTATTAAGGACCTACCTACACAAAGAGGCCCAATTCAATATTCAAGCATGGATTGAATTTTATAGTTATTGGAGTTATTGAACACTTTAATACTCACTGATATCAACAACACAATCAAAATCAACAAAGCAACTCTTCAATCTGTTCTAACTTGTTTGCAAGTTTTGCGAGCAAAAGTAGAACTTCTCCAAACTCAATCACAACACCAATGTGATGAAATACAATAAATGAATCAACATTATGAACTACTTTTTGTTCAGAATAACCCACTTTTTGAATTTGATAAATATTCCAATCAATAATCAACACATGATCAACTCAATGAAACAACTTCAGAAGAAGTTTCAAATGAAGATGAAGTTTTTCATGAACGGGTTCAACTTTCTCTTTCCAAGCTCATCATCAAACATTGGGAAGAAATTAAAAATAAAAAACACATAATAGGTATCAGATATGATAAGGAAGTAAATTTTCATACTCCAAATTATTCCAGACCAATCCACTTCAACAATGAAAGATTGCTTCAATAAATTTCAACTTCACTTGTTTGAGTTCAACATTAGAATGCAAAGTGCCAACATTGCAATTGAGTTGGTCACATGGAGAATCAATTTTTCGATCTTCATCCTCATCAACATTGTAACAAGCATAATCATTCACCAAACAGATGTTCAACATTGATTATAATTGCAAGATTAAAGATTCATTATGGGTGGATCAATCCTTGACAATGGTCATCAATGGCCAAGTAGTTACATCAGTCTTACTATAGCATTCTCTCTCAAGTAAAGACACATCTTGCAAAAAATAATGGAATGAGAATAGTACTCTTGCACCTCAAAGGAGGAAGTACATTGATGAAACTCTCTTGCACCTTAATGGAGGGAGTAAATGTTTAGTGGTAAAATGAAACCATCAATGAAGTGAAAATGGTTTTTGATCAACCAAAAACCACCAGACACAATGATGAATTGGTTAAGGGTAACCCACATGAAAACACGTGCCTTATCACCTTGTACCCAATAGGTGGGAATATCATTGATGATAGTCAGGCTTGAAGTTTCGAGATCACATCAATTTAAAAAAAAATGGTCTACAATGAAATCAAAGAAGTTCAACAATGAATCTAGGCTCATATTTAAATCATCATCAAATTATCATTTTAGAAGATCCATCACATAATCGAGGCTCCTCTCATTGCTCTTTATTATCCAATTGGGATATACTGGGATGTTGTTCGACACCAAAAAGTGTCAAAATTGGTTAGTGGTCATCCCAAACCACCAAATACACGGTATCAATTGGTTAGTGGTCATCCCAAACTACCAAATGCACGATATCAATTGGTTAGTGGTCATCCCAAACCACAAAATGCATATATCACTTCAGTGATTCACTGATAGTAGAGTGGCAATACTGCATATTCACCAATTAGTAGAAGATGCCAACTTCTTCTAGCTAAATTACTTGGCAAATGATCATATTATCAAGTAATTACGATTTTTTTAGACATTGGCAATTGTCCACTTCCATATTTCATCTCTCTTCCAGTTCATTTCAAATGAACCATGAAACATCCAATTTAGACAATTTTTTAGGAAGATTTTTCATTGAAGCTCAAATTAGGGTTTTTTGAAAGATCCAGCATATCAGCTTTTGCATTAGTTTTTATTGCTTAGCTAGTAAATATATATAGACTTGTGATTGAGGGGGGGATGTTAGCTCATGGCTTACCTTAGCAATCACTAAGTCTTCATGTCACCTTTAATTGTATTATTTATTTAGGATAGTAGTGATTTATCCTCAAATGAGGACTAAATGATTTAGTTAAGATTGTCTAGGATAGTCACCATGCAAGGCGTTAGCATTTAGATCAAATTTCAGATGAATGAGTTATGGTTTTATAAATTTGATGAAGGTGAGGGGATTTCGCTAGTGCACATTTGAGAGGCGAGGGGCTTTCGTTAGTGCACATTTATAAATTTATAAATTTATAACTCATTCATCTCAAGTTATGGTTTTATAAATTTGAGAGGCGAGGGGCTTTCGCTAGTGCACATTTTTTTTTTTCTTAATTATTTGTGAGGCTTTCTTTGGGTTTGATTTTCATCCCAAACTTGCATATAAGATGTTATGATGAGTAATGTGCAACTAGCCCCATTTCCTAAGTTTCATCCTCTTAAAAGAATGAATTTAATGTGTGTGAACTCCCAAGATAGTGCTACGAAGCTACCTTGGCCGTTGGGTGATTAACATCAAGTTAAATATTACTCTATTTCACTACTTGAGCATTTTAAAGCTCGAGGTGAGTGTTGAGTTACTAGTTGTCCGAAGCTTTTCCTTAAAAAAGAAAAAAACTATTTTCCATTTCCATAAGTGTTGAAGAAGTGCTGAACATAGGTATAGTTTGGTGTGCAACACTATGTGTGAAGTTGTTTTATCACCAAAAGGTGTAGGGACAAAAATTGATCAAGCCTCTAGTATAAACCAACTCCTTAATGTTTGTGTTTTTTTTCTTTGTGATTGAATGCTTCTTTTACTCTTCATCAATGCTTGGAATCTCATGCAGATTAATTTTTCCTTGCCAGATGATAATTATGTTGTTTTATGCAAATGGAATCAAAACAAAATGGGTGGATGTAGCCTTGTGGTTTTGATAAGTTTCCTTGGGTCAAGGGAAAAGTGAAGAAGGAATCTAACTACATTATGATGAACTCTTCATCAATGTTTTCATTGCATTGTAAGAGTAGTCTTGAGGTTGGATTTAATGGTTTTTTTTTGTTAAGTGATTGTTGCCTAGGAATTTTGAGGTTTAAAAATCTTGGTTCTCATCACAAGCTCCTTGGCTAAGAAGAAATATATATGTTTGTTCAATAAATTACCAATGGAGAAATCTTTTAGACTATTCCTTTGAATGTTTTATTCCTATATGTTTGACCTAAAACTTGAAATTATAATGCAATTTTTTTATAAGAGTTTTGAATGAAAGGAACTGAAAGTTTTCTACTTGTGTTTAGAACAATGCTTTGAGCCAGGAAACTTAATGCCTCTTATTGAGAAATCCTTACTTAAATAACATAATTTATAGCTTGTAATTTTTTATCAAGTTTCAAACTCAATAAAATAAGAAAAACCTCATCTAATTGCCAATACTTTGAATTTGATGATTACATAATCAACATTATTTTGTGCTTGTGTCTTGCATTTAAAACTCATCTCACCATGATACTCACTATGCTTAGGTTATTTCATTGATGAGATTATAAATGAAAGAATGGAGCAAATGTCAATTAAGTGAAAAAATTGTAAGATTTATTTCTTTCACTCTCACCCTCACCCTCATGTTCTGGTGATTCCAATGTCCTTAATGGAAAATTGTATGTCGGAATGGTATACATTGTCAAGTAGGACCTTGAATCCAATTTGATAAAGTTTTTATTGATTTGTTCATTTGCACTATATCAAGACTTTAGAAGTTGTATTAAATAGATTTACTCCAAGATGACGATGGTTTCATTTCTTAGTGTGTTTTTAATTAAATGCTTGAATTTCATTGCAGTTCCATTGCCTTAAAAAACAACCTTTTTTTTTTATAAATCTTTATAAGAATTTCCTTTGGATTCTAATTTGAATGATAGCATGATTTGGCATCTGCAATCTTATGCATATTTTTGTGAAGGCTCGACTAAAGAACATAGGAGTGATTTTTATTTGTGTGAAAGCCATTATTTGAAGTATCAATATTTGGCATTTATTATAAATAAATCCCCATGGGTGCTTGTTTTTTATCCCAGAATTGAATAGTGCAATGCAACTTCCATATACTTGTGAATTTGTAACCATGGTAATAAGAATGCATTCCTCAAATTTCCACTTGATATTTTTGGAGTTTGTGCCTTTCATTTGAGCTCATCTCACCATAATATTTGACATGTTTGAGTGTACTTGTTGATGGAAGCAAGTCATAAAGATCTCATCTTATATATTTCAAACTTACCCATGTGCATGTTTGAGCTATGTGAATATGTGTGAAATACTTTGAATCATAAACTTACCCATGTGCATGTTTGAGTGATGTGAATATGTGTGAAATACTTTGAATCATACACATGGTGAAGTGAAAATACCATAATATAATAAGATAATAGAAATAACATTATACTTCAATCAAATTGTGAGATTAACTGACAAAGAATACAATATATGAAGGATTCCTTTGAGTTCAGTTATTCGTCGATGACATAACTTAAATATTTTAAAGCACTTAACACAAAATATTGTATTATGACTTCTCAACATTCAAGATCAGTGAAAAAACCTTGTAATATTGATTTCAGTAAGGAAACATATTGCCTCATAGCTAACAAAGAATTCATAATTAGATAAAACCTTGTAGTATTGATTTCAGTAAGGAACATGTTGTCTCATAGCTAGCAAAGAATTCATAATAAATATCTAATGGAGGTTTCCACTTGCCATTTGAAAAGTTATGGCGAGTGGAAGAAAGTGCCACCATCGGACCCAAATACCTTTTCACTAACATTGTCTCACTCCCAAACATCTCCTCAAAGCCCACATACTCCTCATTATAATCTAATGTACAATTATGTTGAGCCTCCAAAAACCATCGACAATGGGTAGAAGTACCAAGGAGATGGACACATATATTTTAATATCAATATCTCACGTCTCCATGAGACAACAACTAGAAAATAATTATTTCCTTGTGGAGACATGCTACAAACTTTAATTGAGAACATAGATCCTTCCACCCACACTTTAAAATTGCAGAGTGATGAAATGATTGGGAAATTCAACACTACAAATATTCAAAGAATGTACACGTTTCCACCTCCCGCAAGTTTCATCATTGTAGGTTGACTACAAGAAATAATGTCCACAACATTGTGAAAAATTAGGGCCTCCTAGTTAAGTCATTCAGAATAACCACAAGTAAGTTGTATCTAGTAAGAATTATAAGAGGGGAAATATGAGAGATGGTGGCGCTCATGACCCGAGTATAAAAGAGACCATAATGTACAAAGTGCTCAAGCATGGAATTGTGTTTAATTGGGCTGACATCATATCCAAGAACCTCACTCGAAACATTCAAGAAGCTAAAACACCCTCAAATGGTAGTGCACCTCAATTTTATATGACATCTTGCTTTATGGACTACGTGTGCACTTGCATGGATTTCTCAGGTTTTTGGCCCACTTGGCTACCTACATTTGCAAGATAATACATGCTTACTTTTAGAACTTGTGGAAATCCATATATGTGTGTGAGAATATACTACTATATGTGATTTTGTATTGGCCCCCCTATACAAGAGAATCCATGTTGAGAACTGTTTGCATTTCTTGTGAAAGGCCATTGAGGTATTACAGAAAACAAGTGATTGATATATGTTGGAGCGAAGCTACTATATTAGGATATACAAAGTTTTCATTGCTCACACTTTTCCTAAGTGTGTGTCTATTCGACTACTAATTTGAGAAATAATGTTTCAAACCATATTACATGGGGCATCAATGGCATTAGAGAAGAGAAAGAAAGAGATCCAACCCAAGTTGCCCCTTAAAATTGAAGACTATTAGATCTTCAACTTAGCCCACAGGGAGGAATCAATTTTGGGGGTTGAAGCTTACAATTTCCACTCGAAAACAATCTAGGCCCATGACCCTCATTAAGTAGTTAAGAAGTTGTTCACATCTCAAGCCTTGATATGGAGATTATGTCATCAAAATAATGAGTGAGAGGAATTGTATAAAAAGATCTATGAATTATGCGGAGGTGGAAGCAAGAAGGAGAAAGTAAATAGAAGTGCCCGCATCTCCACCCCTAGTAGATCCAGGGCCATCAATTGAGCCCCTTGCCACATTTGGCAACATATTCGTTGTAGCCACTAAGCAGTCTAAGGAAAGCATGAAGATTGAAAAGGAAGACTTTATGATCAATATACCAACGAATGTGTTGGAAGCTAGTAGTGTGATGAATATTGAACCAAACGACATTTATATTCTCAAAGAATCTAGATGCTCAATCCCCAAAAATTGTATAAGGGAAAGTGATTTGGTCATAAGCCACAATGACAACCTTCTGTCTCTTGATGGGAAAAACGCAGGTAAGGGAAACATCAACTCCTTGGTGTTTCAGTCTACAAGGCCACAACATGGTTCCAATACTAAGAATCCAAGTGTGGAGCGAGCCCATCAAGAATTGAATTTGGGTCATCATGACCTAAATTACTTCAAGTTGTCATTATACCACATCCTAATAGAAAACAATAGTTAGCCTTAAGGAGAAAATGTTTTGATCAACTTATTTGTGCATGGGAGGAAGTGCAATGCAAGCCTTCGATGTTCAATTACTACTTCCAAGTACCCCATAAAACCTCAAAGGGTCATAAAAATTTAGTACTTTCCTCCAACACTATTTTAATTTAATTATGAAACCTTATATTATTTATCTCGTAGCTCATCAAACAATGTAGCAAAGATGATATCAATTAAATGTATCTTGGATAGTTGACAAGAAGAGATAAACCATAAAAAAAACAAAGAAGTACCAAGGATAAGTAAAAAATAAAAAAACAAAATTAATGCAAAGGAACAACCAAAAAAACAATAAAAGAAAGTAGAAAGTTAAAACGACAACCATTAATATACTATTATTAATCATTAATATTAATATAAACAGTTAAAACATATAAACTACGGCAATATAAATCATTCATAACAGATCAAGTGAGATCAATGATCTACTCCTCTTACGATCCAAAACAAACTTTTACCCTCAAATTTGTATAGTTCCTTGACAAATCTAATTGATCTCTGCCTCAAGAAATAATACATGATCTTAATTGAAAAATGTCTGAAGAATATATCTGGAAAAATATGAAAAGTTATAATTCTCATCCAACGAACTCAATTCAAATTTGAGCCGTGGAAATGAAATTAATCTGCCCCTTCATTGAAATCGAATGGCAAGCAGAAAGAGGAGATCCGTATAAACAATCGTTGTGATGGATTACAGAGGCAGGGAACGAGTTGAACGGTTTGGCACCCGGAATGATGCCACACAGATGGTTGTTGCTCACATTCAACTGCCTTAGATTCATCAGCTGGGCCATCTCTCAGGAATCGTTCCATTGAGTTCATTATAGGACAGATCCAAAGCTTCCAAGCTATTTAAAATCCCAATGGACGATGGAATACTCCCACTCAATTGATTACTTTCCAGATTCACATATTTTAATAACTTCATGTTCTGAAATAGATTTTCTGCGTCCCCTGTGATGTTGTTGTTGGAGAGATCGAGAGATGTATAAAGAGAAGAAGCAGAAGGCTCCCAATCATTCAATCTCATTGAAATACCACAACCAGCCAGCCGCAGATCCACCAGAAATTTCGAGTTTGTAATCCAGTCGGGGATGGCGCCAATGGTCAGATTATTGTAAGAGAGATCAAGAATTTCCAGACCAATGTTATGGACCAGCTCTGGCAGCGAGCCGGACAAGCTATTACTGGAGAGATTAAGGAAGATCATGTTATATAAAGCCGGGGATCGAGGAAGGGTGCCAGTGAGCTCGTTGTTTGAGAGATCCAAGTATTCCAAATATCCCATATCAGCCAACGATTCGGGGATGGTACCAGTGAGCTTATTGTTTGAAATGGAAACAGAGTCGAGGAGTGAATTCTCTCCAAAGGAATAGGGTATTTGGCCTGTGAAATCGTTGAAGGATAACTGAAGAGAGCGGAGGCTTAGCAGACTCCCTAACCAGAGGGGGATGGGGCCGCTTAGATTGTTTTTGGATAGAACGAGTATGTGAAGATTTGAGGAATTTGGAAAAATGGGGAGATTTCCTGTGAGTTTGTTATGGGATAGATCGAGATAGTAAATGGATGTCAAGTTCTGGAATGAACTCGGGATAGACCCTGTCAGTGAATTCCTGTTCAAACAGAGTTTATCTAAGTTATACCTCAGCAAGCCCAGCGATTCGGGAATGGTCCCGCTCAAACGATTATTGCTTGCCAACAGCTCAGAAAGCCTAGAGAGATTTCCAAACGACCGAGGAATGTTACCTGTTAGAAAATTGTCTGATATATCGAGAGTGCTTAAGCTTGTCAGATCTCCCATCGAATCGAGAATGGGACCCGATAGCAGGTTGCTTTTAASCATCAAGACGGACAAGCGACTCAGATTTCCGATGCTCGAAGGAATGGAGCCGGTGAGCCCATTGGAATCCAAGTACAAAGCAGTTAAATTCTGCAGATTCCCGATGGATTCTGGAATAGAACCGGTAAGCAAGTTGCCCGAGARRGACAAAGACTGTAACCCCTGCAGATTGCCGATGGTTGAAGGAATAGAACCTGTGAGAATGTTACWGTCTAGAGAAAGATGGGTTAAGGCTGAGAGGCTGGAAATAGAAGATGGGATTGATCCGCCAATCTTTTTCCAGCTGAAAACAGTGAAYCTCTTGAGATAAGAGAGATTACCGATGGACTCTGATATAGTTCCACTCATGTACTCGCTGCTGTTGCGCGGATCTGCATGGAGAATGAAGTTTACCACTCGACCGCTGTGGGTGTCACACAGCACACCGTTCCATCGGCAGCAATCTTTGCCTGTCCACGATTCAAGAACTCCAGTGGGATCTTCAATGATGCCAGATTTGAAATCCAATAACGCAGCTCGATCTTCTTCTGCACATTCTGCATTTTGGCCTCGGCATGAAGAGTTTAATGACATGAAGAGCAGTAATATAAATGGTAGTACTAAGCCCGGCATTTCAGTACAACAGGAAATTACAGAGAATAAATCAAAGAAGAATTCTGTGCGGGTAGTCCTTAGCTGTATTTCAAGATCGCGATTTCAATTATATAATAGGGTAGCCGAAAATCCAGAAGGAGGCCCCTTCCGCGCCAATACGAATAGTATATATCAGATACCTGGTTTGAAATCTTCCTCGCATGCATCATACAGATCAGAAATATTTAACCTCTGTGTATAACAGACTGGATGTGTTGAGTTACACGTCTCTTAAAGCTCACCTGTTCTCAGGGACCGTCGAGATATGAGAAGCTGGGCACCTGGCTCTCCTATATAGCAACTGACAAACTGACAGGAAAAGGATGGAGCTTTCATGGATTTTCTCCATCCATGTGGAGTTTACACATCCGGGGAGAGGAACGAATGTTTCGAACCTGTATGACGCGTATAATCGCATACCCTAGACCATAGTTACCAAATTCCTTCGAATCGGGAAAAAAAATACGATTCGAACCCTATTTAAAATAGGGTGCAATTCGATACGGTTCGCACGGGTGAAAGTTGGCAAATTCGAGAACAGGTGGCTGGCTGCGGATATTTTCTAGATTCTCCAGGTGGTTTCAAGGCAGGTGCCTTCCGTTTGCTGTACTAAAGCCTGTCCCTTTACGTGGAAAGCCTTTTGTCCAGTCTTACAGATAGTAGGATTAGCACAGTCACATGTCATTCGTGTCTGGTGAACTTCGAAATAACGGAGTCTGGGGTATTAAATAATCGCAGAAATCTTGCTCAGTTAATAATAGTTGGAGTAAAAACCAGTGGCTGGTAAATTTTTTGGGTTTTTTAGAAAATGAAACATTAATCATTCAGAGGTGGCAATCAGCTAGCCATCATAGTAAATTTTAAATATGATTAAGTAAAAGTAAAAAAATAAACATGTAAACTGATGTCTTTATAATAGGGAGGAAGTTAGTGGTTGAAATCACAACCATTGATTTATTGGGACGACAAAGAGATATAGAAAAAGTACATAAACATGTGTGTGATTGTCATCACAGATAGAGAAAAGCTACAAATATATTGCTGTTGAATTGGAGGCGAATATTTAAATGAATAAGTAAACACAGCTTTGAAAACTGTCAAACAAGGCATTCTAAAAAACAAGACCTTCTAAAAGGAAGTAGGGCAACCATGGATTGTTGAGAAAGGAAGAGGGTTTTCTGAGAAGTAAGGTAAAGAGATGGATGTAGTTTTTCCACTTAGAAGACTGTTACAAAGTGGATGAATATGGAAATGCACAAAATATATGGAAATCAAAATAATTTTGGAAAGGAATCATATATAGTTTTTAATACTCTCTATTTTTTTCTAAAATTCTAAAATTTTATATGAAAGTAAATGAAATGATATATAGTTTTTAATTCTCAGAATTGAAAATTTTTAATTCGAATTTTTATCATATCATACACTCCCAGAGAACTTCCACATGGAATTCGTACTTGGACCAAAAAATACTGTCCAGATTTGGACAAAAAAAAATGAAGCACATGCTAGAGATTTGGACAAAAACAACTCGGATTTATACCAGGCTGAAGCACATGCTAGAGCTATGCAGGCTGAAGATTTAAACTCGGATTTATACCTGGCTGAAGCACATGCTAGAGCTATACAGACTTGAGATTTATACTCGGATACCAGGCTGAAGCACATGCTAGAGCTGGAGATTTAGACTCGGATTTACAGCAGGCTGGAGGGTGACAATAACTGATTATGCTAACTCTCATGGTGTCGAAAGTGTTTTGGAATTTGATAGTAATTTGAAGATTGTGGAAAAAAAAATTAATTATTGTTTTAATATTTTATTATAATATTTTTATTTTTATTTTATTTTATGTTTTTAGCAGTAGAGGTGTAGATTGATTGACAAGTGTTGTGTAAATGGAAAAAAATATGTTTAAAAAGATATCGATTCCCCACTAAAATATATATATATTTTTTAATTTGGTGATTTCAAAATAAAATATATATATTTTTTTAAATAAAATTCTTATTAAATAAAGGACAAATTTTTCTCATAATTCATATTTAATTTGAAGAAGTTTCACAATGAAAGAAACTGAATTTGCCTATTCAGTATTTCACTCTTAAAATCAATAAATTAGTGAACAAACAAACTGTTTCAGAGACTGAATTTGTCTATTTAGTATTTCACTCCTTTTAAAATCAATAAATTATTAAACAAACAAACTCAATCTTTAAGACTTATATAAAATAAAAATTAATATTTTTAAAATTTTTATAAATAATAAAAAATGTAATAGATTTTAGAAAAAATATTATTTATTAAATTATTTTATTCTAAAAAATTATTATAAATGACATGATAATATTATAATTAATTAAAAATAAATAAAAATTTAATTTATTATTATTATTATGATGATGTAAACACATCATAACAATTAAACATTAAATATAAAAAATATAAAAAATTATATCAATAATTATAAATTTTCAATTTTAAAAATTAAAAATAATAAAAAATTATATCAATAATTTCAAATTTTCAATTTTAAAAATTAAAAATAATAAAAAATTATATCAATAATTTCAAATTTTCAATTTTAAAAATTAAAAATAATTATTTATTATTATTATTATTTAATTTCAAATTTTCAATTTTAAAAATTAAAAATAATTATTTATTATTATTATTATTATTTGAAATGTGATGAAAAACCAAAGATTAATGAGAAGATTTTATGGTTAAAAATTGTGTCATGACATTTAACTTTATCTCTCATTTAATAGTTTATTATAAACTATTTAACATTATTATGTATGGTGTTATGAACAACCTTTTAAAAGGGAAAGAGAAGATTTTATGATTAAAATTTTTGTAGTGACATTTAATTCTTGTATGAGGAAGGCATATATTTATTGTTTTTTTTCAAAGAAAAAAATCATTATATATATATATGTGTGTGTGTGTGTGTTGATGTTCTGCAAATGAGACTCACTGAAACTCCCTGTCCTATCATAGATGTCCAAAACACATATTTATAGCTCGATACACATTCACTATAGCCCATTTTGTATTCAAAAGAACATAAAAAATACATCTTATATGTCCATTCATCCGATCAGTTCTTGGATTTCAATCTGCCCTTTAAACATACATTTAAAATTGAAATTCCATAGACTCGACTTCTTCCCCATCCATGAATTCGTAGAAACCAAGAGCCCTTGGTGGAAGCGACAAAGCCTCCTTTGAGAATGAATTTACTTTGACATTTATCTCCTTGTATATGTGATTGAAAGATAACCATTCAAAGGATTGAGTGACCAGATTTATCTCTTGGAGTAGAGAGAATAGTCTCACATTTGAAACCGAGACTTTGTTGTTAGCCCAATCAATCACTAGCTTGGAATCACCCAGAACCTGCAACTTTTTTATCCATTTTTTCAAAGCTACCTCTAACAAAGTCCAAAGGGCGATAAACTCAACCCTGTTGTTTGTGCCCCTTCTTGGCGCATACCTAATTTGTATGTAGTGATTTTGGTTCATAAACATAACCACATCAACCCCGCAAAATGGAGGGTGACCCTGGCTAGCACCGCTGAAGAAACCCCAAGGAAATTCAAAGTCCAAGTCAAGCATGGAAAGCACCCTTGGATTTTTGGGCTTGAGATCAATCATGAATTCCTTAGCTAGCTTAATGATAAGACTTGTAGTGACCTTCAATGAAATTTCCTTATTTTTGAAAGCACTTGAATTGTAAGTCCACCAAAGGCTTTGAACCAAAATACATGGAAGCCCCTCATATTGTTTCACTGAAGAGTTTAGCAACTAGTCTTGTAAGCAATCTTCTAGCATTGCTTTAGTCCATGTAGACTTCGATCTGAGCTTTGCCTTTATTATCGATGCCACCCATGCTACATATGGACAACCAATAAAAATGTGAGTAGAGGATTCTTCATTGTTTTTACATAAAACACACCTATTAGGACCGACCCATCCTCTCTTAATACTGACGTTCCATGTTAATAACTTGTTATTTAAAGTGAGCCACACACACACACACCCACACACATATATATATTTATCCTTAAAGAAGTGTTGAGCTTCCAAAGGATGCTCCACCACCAATGTTTTCCACCTACAAGCTTATCCTTCATTTCAGATTTGAAACCTAACTTGGTCGTGAAATCCTCAGAGCATGGGTTTCTAACCAACATAAGACATCATACTTGTCCTCTCTCAACATTATGTAATTGGAGACCAACATGCCAATGTACCAATTCCATTGTTAAGCATCTGCCCCAGCTAGACCGACAACCTCCGTTGTCTTCCATCCAACTCTCCCCAAAGGGCGAGGAGATTATGATTTAGCATCTTCCACCGTATAGATGTCTGCCAAATGAATGGATTGCAGGAGGGACTCGGAGAAACGGACATCTTTTTTCGAACCAAGCCAAGGGTGTTCACCTTGTCGTATTTTTCTACCATTTCCCACCCTCCACACTGTCCATGGACCTACTAGAGGGGAGGATGCAACTAAGGCCTTCCAAAAACTTGGCCCTTTAGTCAACTTTCGAGGTTGCCTGAACTAGTCAACCATTGTTTGACCAAGGATGTGCTTTGATTTTCGAACTTTGCCCTAAAGAGAATTGTTGTGGGTAAGCCTCCACAGACTCCTACCAACTAGAGACTGTGTAAACATGAAAATGTTCTTTAAGCCCCAACCTCCTAACTCCTAGGGCATGGCCACTCTACTCCATTTTTCCAATAGGATGCCACCGGACTTGCGATCCCTTGACCAGAGGAACTAGAAACTCATCTTTCAAATCTTAGATAAGATTATTTTGGGGATGACAGTGATCGAGGTCCAATATACTAGTATCCTCTCAAAGACATATTTCAACAGTGTTATTCTGCCTCCCCTAGATAATAATATGTTAACCCACACTAACACCCTCGCCTCCACCTTTTTAACCATCCAGTACCAGTTAGCGAAATGATAAGTATCTAGCTTGAAAAAGAAGCCTAGGTACTTTAGTCCACTCTCCAAATCTCTCCTAGGGAAAGGAAGAAGGTTCTCGATTTGATGGGAGGATTGATCAAACATGTTATGCATTATCAAGCATGATTTGTCCAAATTTACTTGCATTCCTATGCCCTTGCAAAATAGGTCCAACACTTCTTGTAGATCTAAAAGATCCCTTATAGAACCTTGGGTGAAGCAGGGCATGTCATCAACAAATAGGAGATGAGAGATTGACTCTCAATCATAAACCTCCATGCCCTTTATTTCCATGGACCTCTTGGCTTATGATATCAGCTTGCTTAAAGCTTTTGCTACCATTAGGAATAAGAAGAGGGACAACAAGCATCCCTCTCGGAGCACACGAGAAGCTCTAAAGAATATGGAGGGATCTCCATTGATTTAATAGCAAAGGACATCGTCTCGATGCATCCCATGATCCAGTTTACTATTGATAGCTCCATTCCCATTTGTAATAAGACCAGTTGAAGAAAAGTCTAGCTAACTCGATCAAAATCTTTTTATAGGTCCAACGTAATGACTTTCGCCTCCTGATTTAAACTTTTGTTAGAGTGGAGGGCCTCCTGAGCGATGGCCACCGCGTCATGAATTTTCCTATGTTGAAAAACCCCAAATTGCTCTTCGAAAATGACCTCGCTGAGAAGAGGCTTTAATCTTCTTGCAATTACTTTCTCCACGATTTCATAGATCACGTTACAACATCAAATCGGTCTCTAATCCCCAAAGGAAATGTTGCCTTTCTTTATAGGGATTAAATCTATATAAAAGTAGAGTTGAAAGAGCCCAACATTTTCCTAGACTTTTGAGACTCTCTCACCACCTTCAACAAGTCCCCTTTTATCAATTCGTAAAATCCTACGTAGAATTCTACTAAGAAGACATTGAGACCAAGGATAGTCCCTCGTTGCATCAAGAAGAGAGCATCATCAACTTTAGACTCAATGACCTCTTCTAACAAAGAATAATTCATTTCTTCTTAAAATAATAGTATGAATTTGGAAATCACCTTTAGAATCTCTTGGTTCGGGCAACCGACCATTTCTTGGAAAATATTATGAAAATGGAGGACCCCTTCTTCAACCTTGTCTTTAAAAGACTAGGCTAGTGAACCATCCATCATTTCAATTTCCTATATTGTATTGATGTTCTTGCAATAGTTCAAAAACTGATGACAAAACTTTGTATTATTATCCCCTTCCTTGATCCATAATACTTTGCTCTTCAAATGTCATGTTTGTTCTTCTTTTTCTAAGAAAGAATGACGAGTAGCCTCTAGGGATTGAAACTGGACCATCTACACATATGCAATGGAGTGCATGCAATGTCCCTGTGTAACTGGGATATTTTGTGTAAAAAAGACTTTCTCCCCATAGGATTGGGCTAGGCAGGGTCAAAGGATAAACCCCCAGAAGAGGATACATCATCCTTTTGTTTAGCCCTAGGTCTCAAAGAATATCCCTTTTTTGGGATATGGCTACTTCCTTAGCTCTTGAGGATATGCTAGTCTCTAGGACATTCTCTCATGTGACATCATCCATAAAAAAATTTCAACCTTTGAGCTTGGCATGGGAGAAATGGATGAGGGAATGCCATGGATAGAGGGGATAAAGAGACCTTCTTGTGGGGCCAACGGTGGTGCTGGGGGAGTCAATTCCAAAAAATGGATGTCACAAAGAAAGGAATCATAAACAAGAAGATTATTATCCAAGGGAGACTTACCAGGTGAGTTGAGGAGAGAGGCAGGCTCGTCCCGGATCCAAGTCTTGGTGTCATCCAATTGGTTGCAAACCTTCTATATGTCGTTGCCTTCTGCTTACCCACCTACCTCCATATGGGGCTTCGTAGATTTTTTATTTCAAACCTTTGGTTTTTTAGTTAACTGGCCAGAGATCCTTGTGCATTATGCCTGAAGGTGGCCCATTTTGTGACAAGAATAACAACGAAAGAGCAGATTCCAATAATCCACCTTCTTCTTCCATAAAAACTCTCCAAATACGAAATCCAATTCTCCTACTAGCCCATCTCTTAACTCTACCTAAATTTGATCCCAAGCCCACATTTTATCCACTTTGAAGTCCCATCCAGGCTCTAAACCGACAAAAGATCCCAACTTGTTTCTGATATCTTCAAGGGCCTCCTTGTTCTAGAAAAGCAAAGGAAGGCATGGAAATATATCCTAGACCTTGACCACCACTATAGGAGCCCTGGAAAGGTCGAATTCCATCAACCAATTTTGGAGAATTAACCCTAAAGGGCCCCAACTCCAATTCCTTCCTAGAATTGAATCTAATTCCTTCTTAGACCGGAAGATGAAACACAACTAGACCTGAACTAGGACATGGAAGACTACCATGTATCCCAACATAGGACACCAGTTAATCTCTAGCCGCCTGGCTAGGGATTCATATTTTACAACCTTTCCACAAAAGCGACCCAATGTCTTCCCCACAAAGTTTAAATTTTTTTCAATCGCGTTATCCTTAACACCATTTCCACCTTGTCTATCCTAGCCCGCACACCCTTCCATTTGAATTCCTTTTTACCCTTTGTGCTACCTAGCTTAGCACTAGAGTGATATGCTTCCTTTTTCGAGGTTGTAGACCTAACCTAATCTTTCCTTCCAAGGGGAGGAACAATAGATGACGAAGACCGAGACATGGAGAAGTCATTTCATGGGGGATATGAGTTAAAACCTGCATTAAAACTTCCCTCACCTCTCGATTCCTTCATATTTGTGCCCACGTCAGGGCGATTAATCCCCTCGCGAGCCTCCCTAGGGCCATACGGAAAGGCCCCCCCACATATTCATCTTGCACATGGAAGGCCTGGAATTTATGAGGGTTGGTGTTATAGTCTAAAACCTCACATTCCAAATCTTCCATTACCACATGTTTCACAACAATGACAAAGAACTGAGAGGAGAAGAGCGTCGAAAAACCTTTGGCATTCTTTTTCGGACTTAGAAAACAACCCCGTAAATTGCCACCTTGCTCAAAGACAAGTATTTTTCCATGATGAAGAAAAAACGAGGTACTCATGCCTGTGGAAAACCTAGCAACGCTTTAAACACGAATAGTTTTAGGTAATAATTTCTCATGTTAACCAAATACCCTTATATCTATTATTAATTAGGTTTATTAAAAATTATTAAACTTTGAACTTAGATATGGTGTATATATATCATGGTATATTGAAGTTTATATGTTATTGTGGGCCACATCCCTCAATCAATGTGGAATTGATTTTTTTTTATAGAGAGGTGTTTATGTCGTAAAAACAATTATGAGACGGGTGTATCTGACTTAGTAAGGGGATTTGTTTTTTACTAATGTATGTTGATGGGGTATTGTGAAGTATTATCAATGATATATTTCTATAGTATTTTTGCACAAAGGGAGGTGGAAAGTCGAGCAACAAGCATATTTACACAACCAATCGATTCATATGTATGATTATCAATTTATAATTATACATGTGTTGGGAGAGGTGTGTCATACACCTTGCAGTCTTGTAGTGGAGCATGGAATAAATGCAAAGCCATAGTAGGGAATAACTGTTGAGTTTTGGCAGGGAATAAACAAATATCACTAGAAGAAATAAATGCTAAGCAACAACACTTGACCAATTAATTGTTACTGGTTTCTAGCATGTAGAATTGGAAAACCATAAATGGTTTATGGTTTTTCTTATGCCTATTTATTGAGTGCTAGAGTTGGAGAAAAACAGAGTGTGAGTTTTAGCTTATTGTTATGTTTCCAAATGTCTCTAGAATCCTTATGCTACTTCTAAACTCTTGTTGAGAACACATAGACACTATAATGTATTTTAACCATTTAGTTGCTAAATAATATACTGAGTGTACTTTAAGTGTGAGGTTTTTCTCCCGAAAGTGGTTTTCCCAAGAAATCAGTGTCTAATGGTTGTATGATTTTGTGTTGTTTATTACTCCAATTATGTTTATTTGATTTCTACACATTTTTCTCTCATTCATTAGTGTAGGAAGCGTATTCCACACCTTTACTTCCTTTATTTTGGTACCAGAGCCTAATCACCTCTAATCCAAGGTGTTAGGGACAAGGCTTTTTTATCCAATATTTTTTCAAGTGGGAGCTTACGCAGGAGGAAATCTTGTTGCAAGGAAATGGCAAGCATGTCTAAATTAGAAATGGAGAAGTTTAATGACACTAACTTTGAGTTGTGGAATCTCAAGATGGATGATCTTCTCATAGATCGAGATCTATGGGTTGCAATATCTCGAACCAAGCCCCCTAAGATGAAAGATGAAGAGTGGGTGGTGTTGGAGAGAAAGATGAGAATCCTTATCATGATATTTTTGGTTGATTCAATATTATTGAATGTTTTTGAAAAATAAACCACAACAACATTTTGAAAGAAGATGGAGGATTTGTATGAGGATAAATCCCTGGTTAATAAATTTTATGCGGATTTTTTTTTTTTCCTTGAGAATGGGTGATGGTGATTCTGTAGTTGAGCACCTACATGCATTTAATACTATTGTGACCCAATTGATCTCAATTGGAGTGAATATGGATGAGGAGGATCATTGTATGGCACTTTTGTGTTCTTTTTCCAGATTCATGGGACAACCTAGTAATATCCATTGGAAGCATTGTAAAGATATTGGTGCTTGATGAGGTCCTGGAAACTTTACTCTGAGAGGAGGCGAGGCAGAAAGATTATGAATCCAAATGAGGCCTTTTTTTTTCATGGAAGATCAAAGGATAAGGAAACGAAGAGATAAATGGCCAGGTCCAAATCTAGTGGGAGACATAAGTCTCCTTGAAATTCTAAGGAAAAATGTTGGAACTGCGGAAAGGTTGGGCATTTCAAAAGAGATTGCAAGGAAGAGAAAAAAAACAAGAAGAAGGAAAATAATTATGAGTATGAGTATCAAAAATATTTTTAAGAGGATGGTGGAGATGCCTTTGTTTCATCTTTGGCAACCCATGCAAGACAAATTTCATGGTTGATAAACTCTGGAGCTTCCTTCCATATGAATTCCCATCGACATTGGTTTTCAGTGTATGAGAAATATGATGGTGGGATGGTATAACTTGGTGATGACTCTCCTCTCAGCATAGTTGGTCATGGTAGAGGGAGCTTAGGGCCAGATGTCGCAACCCCGTCTCCCTTTTCTAGCCATGCTCAATCTACCAGACTTGTCTAATTTGATGAACAACCCTGTGTGTCATGATCCTACATGGCCCCCCGTTCCCACCAAGCTTCCTTTAGATATTCCAAAATTTGAAGGCAAGAATGGAGAGGACCTTGGTGATCACATTACCACCTTTCACCTATGGTGCTCTTCGAATTCTCTTAACGACGATTCCATTCGGTTAATATTGTTTCAACACACCCTCACGAGGGTTGCCGTGAAATGGTATATCGAGCTACTTAGGGGGCAATACGAGACCTTTATTCATATGGTTTTAGTCTTCCTTAACCACTTCCAATTTTTGGTTCATTGCGATGTTGGCCTAGAAATTTTGTCGACCTTATGCCAGGACAAAGCCACTCATATCTCGGATCACATCCAAGAGTGGTGTAGAGAGAAGAGGTTAATCAAGACTTGCACACTCCCAAAATTCCTATTAGAGTGATTCCTTAAGTCTCTACAACCTCCTATTTCGAAGGATGTTTCCACATCCAGGGTTACATCTGAGGAAGAAGCGATTTTCAAAGCCCAACAGTTAGATATTATATATGCTCAATATGGGATGTTATACAAGATTCTTCCTGACACACAGAGGTTAAACTATGACCCTAGACAAAATCCCCGACCTCATGCTGATGTCATTGTAGGCTTCACCTATGTGAAATCCATAGACTCAGTGACAATCCATTTGAAAGATTTGTCTCTAAACCAATCTGCAGGAGGGCCAGCTTCATCTATGTCTTCCAATCCCACTTAGTCGGTAGATGTAAATTCCATTCAATCGTCGACTGACCAAATGGTAACCAGCAACCAGGCGAGAATAAGAAGAAAGGACATAATAATAATCGTAAGAGTGGAAAGAATAATAAAACCAAGGACAATGGTAATAATGAGAGGACAAATAATAATGTTGGTGAGGGCAAGAGAGAAAGGCGTAAGGTGAAGTTTCCCCGTAATATTTGTACAGACGATCACCTTACTCATTTATGCCCCAAACTTGCAGAAACTGTGAGGTTGTTATCTCTACCGCCCGCCATGCTGACGAATCCTTTTCCACATAACCAACACCTGGCCTCGAGCTCCTCAAATTCCAGAAATGTGGTGAGTGGAAGTCAAAACCCACCGGCACAAGACGATGATCATTTGTGCATCAATATGGTCAATTCTCAAGTTAATGTAGCCACTCGATCTCGCGATTATAGTTCTCCACAAACTGTACTTGGTCTAGAGTCTCTTCCTCCTCTGGAGATGCCCCTCCAGATCAAAAAACTAGAGCCACTGCCTCATATTCCAAAAGGAGTACTCAAGCTCTCTACCCACAATCCTAATGCTAGAGCCACCCATAATTACTCTATTGTTGAGGACATGGGTCAAACCCCTTGTGCGATGTCAGCCTTGGAGGTACTCCATACATGTCCTTCACAGAGGAATGCCTTGCTATCTGCGTTAGGAGCTCTAGATTCTAGTGGCTCGAAATTTATCAAGTTTGATGTCACAGATGTGAAGCCTCACTTTCCTTACCATGTGGCATTCCAAATCCACATGGGTTACTCAAAGTATACCATCAAGCATACTATTTTTGATGAAGCAGCTACAACATGTGTGATGTCCCTGGTCTATTGGAAATCCCTCGACTCTCTGACTCTGTCTTAGTATCCGACCATGTTGACTACTTTTGACGGTCGTTCCTTCTACCCTCACGATATTCTTCCTGCCTTTCCAGTTCAGTTAGGTGGGAAGACAGTAGAGGTGGATGTCGAGGTGGTTGATGCACCCCTCGATTGTAACTTGTTACTAGGACACAATTGGACTTATGCTATGACTTTCGTAGTATCATCCACCTTCTGTACTCTTTGTTTTCCTCACAATGGGAATATCATGACGATTGACCAATTGTGATTTATGTATGCTATCCCCAGTGCATCTGTTGGACCATTGATCCCCGTGATCGACAATTCTTAGCCGAAAACTGAGAATATCAGTGTCAGAATGTATTCATCCCTTATGGGTACCTTTGACTTCATGGCATCGGTTCACCATATTTACGCCAATTCTAGTAGGCTTGTTTCGTCAGAGAGGTCTGTTCCTTTCCGCACTTTCTATTTTAACAATCCTTGGACCCTACCTTCCTCGACTGTGTCTTGTGAAGGTCAATCACATGCTAGAGTGGCCATGCCACTATCGGAAATAGAGATAGCATATCAATTTTTTCTTGACTCTTCCACTGATCTCGATCCTATTACCTCATAGACAGATGAGGAGGATCTTGTTCTTGAGCTTGTGTGGGCCACTTCGTTGTCTTGCTCATGTGACTTCCTCGATGATAATTTTCCCTCAGATGAAGCTATCATCGAGGCCATGAATGGTTCTGACAAACCTTGGGATGATATGCATCATCGCTCTTATTTTCTTCTAGAGCTTGCTAGAATCGAACAAAATGACTTTCGATGTACTCTGAGTGGGATAGTCGGTCACGTCGTAGCTTCACTTGATACAAAAGAAATTTATGTCGAAGGAAATATGGCGAGTATCTCCCCTACCGTCGCGATCAATATCTATCGTACCCCTGGCAAGATTGAAAATGTACACATCGGTGTGGATTGTTCACCAGACGAAATCCTTATCTACACCGAAATCTTCAAGGAATTCCGAGATGTGTTCTCTTGGTCATATGAAGAGATGCCAGGAATCGACCCTCGAATTTTTGAACATGATATTAAAAATTACCCGGACGCTAAGCTTGTTCGAAAACTTCTTAGAGCTGTCAATCCCCGAAAGGCCCCTGCTATTAAGGCAGAGGTAGAGAAACTGCTTAATGTTGGCTTCATCTACTTGGTTCCCTTGACTGAATGGGTATCCAATCTCGTTCCTATGAATAATATGCAAGGAACCGTTGGTGTATGCATGGATTTTCGTGACCTAAACAAATCTTGTCCCAAGGAAAACTTCCTGACACCTTTCATCGATCATATCCTCGACGAGTTTGCATGAAGCAAAGTTTTTTCTTTCATGGAAGAATTTTCAGGGTATAACCAAATTCAAATTAAATCAGAGGATCAACATAAGATGACATTTATTTATCCTTGGGTTACTTTCTCATACTGGAAGATGCCTTTCAGCCTTAAAAATGCCGTAGCAACCTTCCAACGTGCCATGACCTTCGCATTCCACAATCTCAAGCATATAGTCGAAGCTTATCTTAACGATCTTGCTGCTCACTCTCGCAAGAGAGTGGATCACCCTAAGCACCTTCAGCTAGTTTTTGAAAGATGTCATCATTATTGTATCCGATTGAACCCTCATAAACTCATCTTTTGCGTTAGTTTTGGACGTCTTCTAGGATTTTTAGTCTCTGAGACTGAGATCATGGTAGATCCTTTAAAGGTTGAGGCAATACTTTGATTGCCTCCTCCACACACTATTCGAAAACTTCAAGGTTTACAGGGGAAAACTAAATTTTTACGTTGGTTTATAGTAAACTATGCCAATATTACTAAGGGTTTCATGCATCTTTTGAATGACACCCATTTTATCTAGGATGAGCGAGCCCAAGAATCCTTTGATGCTTTGAAGAAATCCTTGGTATCGACGCCTCTGCTGAAGTCTCCTGACTACATTAGAGATTACTTGTTTTATGTCATCACGTCTGAAAAGACAATTGGTATGGTTTTGGTTCAGGAGGATTATGAGATCCACGAGCACATCATTTACTATCTTAGTTGAAACTTAGTCAGTCCCGAGATCAAATATTCTCACGTTGAAAAGCTAGCTTTGGTTGTCGTTCACATAGTCTAATGATTATGCCATTATATATTGCTTTGAAAAACTACTGTGGTTGTCGACGTCGATCCATTTCAATACGTCCTTACCAGGCGTATCATAGGAGGAAAATACAATAAATGGATTGTCATTTTACAAGAATTCGATCTCAATTTTTCTTCTGCAAAATCCAAAAAATCACTAGTCTTTGCAGAGTTAATATTCGACTTCCCACGATTAGACGAGGATGTTCATCATGTCGATTCATTTGCGGATGAACACATTTTCCTTGTCTCGTCATCTGACCCTTGGTATGGAGACATTGTTCTCTATATTCAAACTTTGAATCTCCCTCAGCATCTCTCGTGAGATGACCGATGGCGTATACGATACGAAGCTAAGAAGTACCTTATCATCGATGACACTCTGTATCTTCTAGGAATAGAAAATATCTTGCGCCTTTGTTTAACTCACAAAGATTTCGAGTCAGTTATAAATTTCCACAATGGGGCTTGTGGTGGTCATCTATTCGGGCTTGTGACAACCCATAAAATTTTGTGAGCCGATTATTTTTTTCCGTCTACCTTTAAATATTGTGTTGAAGTGGTTAAGAAGTGTTACTCATTCCAGGTGTTACTTGGAAAATGCGCTCGCATCCATCCCCTCTCCATCCAGTCATTATCGTCGGTCCCTTCACCAAGTGGGGGGTGGACTTTGTGGATTGCAACCCAACTTTGGCTGGGGGGCATCAACACATTATCGTGGTCATAGACTACTTTACTAAGTGGGTCAAGGCCATGCCTACAATTAAATCTGACAGGAAGACTGCCGCCTTCTTCGTATTCAATCAAATTATCGCCAGATTTGGAATCCCAAGTGATATTGTCACTGATCATGGCAGTCACTTTCATAATGAAATGATGGAAGATATAACATAAAAAATGGGGTTTAAGAATGTTCATTCTTCCCCTTACTACCCCCAGGAAAATGGACAGGTAGAGGCCATAAACAAGTCTCTCAAGACCATTTTGAAGAAAACTATCAGCCAGAGCAAATCTAATTGGCATATCATGTTATATCCCGCACTTTGGGCATACCAAACCTCAGTCAAGATTGCCACCATATTTTCTCCTTTCCAGTTAGTACACGGTTTGGAGTCGATCTTACCTATTTAATGTGAAATCCCTTCTCTTATATTGGCAGTTGAGCTCCTACCTAACACTTTTGATCTCAAACGATGCCTCGTGCACCCAGAGAGCCTTGACGAGCAACGTCGAGACGCCTCTATGGCTATTGAAGAAAATAAAATACATGTCAAGGTCCAATATGATAAGTCTGTCTTTCCTTAGTTGTATAATGAGGGTGACTTAGTCATGTTATGTGATCAAGCGAAAGAACCACTAGGGGCAGGCAAGTTCAAAACCATGTGGCACGGTCCCTATATCGTGTGACGTGTCTTAGAAAAAGGATCCTATGAATTAGAATATTATGAAAAGAACATGTTGGCTGAGCCCATGAATGGGATCTACTGGAAAAGATATTACTCTTGAGACCCAAGCTTGGGTGTAACTCTTTGTATACTAATGTAATTTAGTGTATATATTTTTTCCCATTATTTTTTGTCTTCAGCTTGCTTTTCAAGTTTTCCCTTGGTTGGCAGATGTCAACGGAGTCTTCGGTCTACTTAGGATTTGCAGACGGAGCCAATCATCATACACGGAACTTGGCTTCCGTCGCTTGGGTTATTTACTCACCCGAGGGTCTACTGGTTTCTTCAGGTGGCATATGCCTAGGGCCATCCACGAATAATGTGGTCGAATATAGCATTTTTATATAACTTTTTCATGATGCTATTTCACATGGTATTCATTCTTTGGAGGTTTGCCTGGATTCTCGGTTAGTAGTATGTAAGTTGAATGACAGTTACCATGTGCGTGACCCTACGTTACTCCGATGACTCCTACGGGTATTGTAAGGTACCTAGAGAGGTAGAGAGGTAGTGATAATAGTGGAGGCCATTCAATGAAGGTGGACTAGGTCCACTATATTATTAAATAAGGCCCACTATGGTAGTTAGATATAATAAATGGGTAGTTAGGTATAATAAATATAAGAGGACTTCTTAGAAGGTTCTACTTCTGGAAGATTCCTCCTCTAGAATGTTCTTAGGTGATGGTAACACTATATAAAGGGGTTCAAGAAATGTAATGGGACATGAAGAGAATTATTGTATTTGGAGCGGTAGTTCAATAGGAGGATGTCCCCTTGAAGAGGCAAGTGAACAGGTGTAAGCAATGTAATGAAACATAGTGAAGAATATTGTCATTGTAACAACCAAGTGTTGCTTGAGGAGTGCATTCCTTCCTTAAGGAATAATATATGGTGTCCTCAAGGGTTTTGTCTACATCTTGTGTTCATGATATGGTGAATGGTTTATGGTTTATTCTTGTTCTTATTGGAGTATATTTGCAGATGTGGTATAGGTACTTAACAAGTGGTATCAGAGCACTTTCTTTGGCAGACATTGTGGGCATATATATATTACTATTTTTTCCCACAAAGCAAGTTAGAATAAAACACACTTTATTATAAGAAAACCCTTGAGGTAGGGAAACACCGTAGAATGGATCCTATTATGGAAGGGATCCTCTCATGTTCACTTGTCTCTTCGAGGGGGCATCCTCCTATTGATCTACCACTCCAAATACGATAATTCTCTTCATGTCCCATTACATTGCTTGAACCCCTTTATATAGTGCTACCATCACCTAAGAACATTCTAGAGGAGGAATATTCTATAAGTAGAACCTTCTAAAAAGTCCTCTTACATTTATTATATCTAACTACCCATTTATTATATCTAACTACCATAGTGGGCCTTATTTAATAATATAGTGGACCTAGTCTACCTTACATTGAATGGCCTCCACTATTATCACTATGGGCCCTCCGGTCCCCCCCACTACCTCTCTAGCTACCTTACAAGTACGCCTTTTAGAACGACAATTTGATTTTATTACTTATAACCACATACCTAGGAGTTCTAATTATGTATCTGATGCATATGTTAATTTCATTTTAGATTGGCATTTGTCACATAACTAAAGCAAAGAAAAAATTCTCATAAATGATGACATTGTAACATAAGTAAAGTCGAAGAACCATGTTTTTATATATATTTAAAAAATATGATGTTTATAGTACAAAATTGGGGTTAAAACCCTCAATACACATATACAACCGATAATACAAAAGCTATGACATCTATTCTTGTGGCACTAGATGTGTGTCATGATAACAAACTACGGAATTTGCGAGACGCCAAAAGAGTCGCACCCAAGCTCTGGGCATTCCTACCACCTATCGTTGCATAGCCTCCAACAAATCCTCCACCTGAACCATCGAAATCGTTTGTGTCAAACGAGATAGGTTTCCCTGCAAGTTTTGAAGGACTCTCTATGCTTCTCCTCCCACCCCCTCAACTCCCCGATGCCTCCAACGATGTCGTGGAAGCCCGTCTGACCATCGTGTACCTATGTCTGCGTCACATATGTGTCTAGTTAGTACTTAAACACCATCCAAAAATATTTTTGTTTTCTAATACAAAAATACAAAGAAAATGAAATATTTAAAAAAAATTGACATACCTATGTCCCTGTAGGCGGTCCCTGGTGGTAATGGCATGTTAGGGTCCCCTCTGAAGTCGATCCTTGTGTAGGGGTAGTCATCCAGAGAAATGACCTGTCGTCTCCACCAATAAAGTAAATCATCGTTGTAGGGTGTGGGCACCCTACCTCCCCCCTATCGTCTCATCACCTTGGTCCACCATGCCATGGCTAGATCGTGAGGTCCTCACAGAATGATCTCAAATCTAGATACCAAACCTGAAACCCGCTCAAATAAAAATCTACACATTATGGAAGCGAGCCTGAAGTTCCTCTTACCACCATGTTTGCATTCTGTCAACCGGCTCTTCATGTTAGCCAGTACTAAGGTGCACCAGTCATACACTATGGGTCTCAAGCACTCTACAGAGTAGAACACAAGAAGCCTCGATGCCTAGTGCAACGAAGCCGATCCTGTGATCCGGGTCAAAATGAGGGCAACAATCTTGAGGCTTAGATTGTTTATCACTCGGATGGGGAGTTGACTCCTGACCTTCTCGGTCCTTGCAATACAGTGAGCATCTAAGTATTATTCTATATTCATACCTCTCCAAGATCCCCTGAGCTTTGAGGCTGACCACCTCATGCGACAACCCCGTCAAGAAATAAATATCCTCGAATTCAATCCTTAATGGTTGCTCATCAAGGTTGAAGCTCTCATTGTCTGGATCCCAGTAATCCACAAGAAACTGTAGCAACCTCACTTGGTCCCTCATCCCTTTGAGAGCCCTAAAATTATACAACCCACATATTTTCAAGGCCCTTTAGGCCCCCATATCTCTTTCCACAACAACATCTACCTCCTCATGTTCCCTTTCCCTCCACTCTAGCACCATCCTGCAAGAGAAACAACATTTTTTGAGTTAGAAATCATCAAAAACATTGTTTACAGACATATACACGGGATGCAACATTCACAGTTGCGTATAGGGCTAAGTATATGCTGGCTATATTTTAGAAAGCTGTGTATAATCACGTGTATACACGACCCGATGAATGGTAGCCCTGTTACACCTAAAATTCTAATTTGCGCCCTACATAACTTAAAAATTGAACCCTAAATAAAAAATGTAATCCACTAGAAAGAAAGAGGAGGGGAAGAGGAATTACCTGGTCTAGACGGTCGTCGATTCCGTCACTCGTAGCTCCTGCAATCACCAATTGAAGATCAGAGGTAATTTGGTCCAAAATCCACTATTTGGGTACAAAAATAAAATGGTATAGTAAAATTTGGTTTTTGTTACTATTTATAGCATTTTTTTACCCACTTTGCATAGTTTCGGATAATATTTTCGCCTAATGGACTAATACAAAAGTGGATTGAGTTGGTTTTTGTAGTTTTGTCCAGGGATTCTTGTGTTTTTCAACGTTATGTCTACCATTCGTAACTTCAGACATGTATTTTTTCTAACCAACATATAGGATAGGTATCCATTCCATCATGCACACTTGCATCATCCTATAATTGTCAATCATATGCCTTAGGTACGAATGCATTTTTAGCGACACAAAACTTTCTATCTTCTACTAGACATGTCGTTATCAAATGTAGAGACCTACCAAACATGGGTACCCTAGTTAGATCCTCTGCTTCATTCGGTGCCCATGCAGAGATTTTTTCCGTAGGACCGGGAGTCCCTTATAGCTAATACATGAATTTATGTTGAACCTCATTTATCACTCATAAACATGCTAACCTATACCTAGAGGACTCCTAATAAAGTTTGATTTAATCTCTTTTTCAACTCGTTTTCAAAAAGCGAAAAGATTGCCGAGTGAACTTGTCTCTTTCCCACTCATAAATTTGATTTGAAAGGACATATATTTGGTACAATTTTATCCCTTTTTCAAACCAAGTAGACTAAGATTATGAAAAAAGACATTTTTTGGCGTTAAGTTGTGATTGCATCTCATGCCCTTGCTTGTAGTATTGAGCCTATTGCCGATTCTCACTTTGCATTATAAACCGTTTTCCTCAACAGTTTTTCATCCTCAACCAAGCAGAGACTTGTTTATATCCTTTGAAACTTGACACCCTATACCCAAGAGGGAACATTCCCCCGAGTGTACATCTCTTGCATGCACCTCCTTGCATTGAGCATAGGTACGTTCCATTGTTGGAACTAGTTTTTCTTACTTTTGACACCCGTTTTCTCCTCTGTATCACAACATTCATTTGACTATGAAAAAAAATATATATGGGCGAGAAGGGAGTATTATCTTATATTGTCAGCAGTCGTGTCACCTTTGAACATAGAACAAATTTTTTTGAGTCCACTTGTCATCATAATTTTGGGTTTAGCATGGCCTTAGGAAGCTGAGCACGTTACAGAGAGTTTACTCCTCTGACTGGTTACTCTTCCAGTCCCTATGGAGAGTTTGATTGATGCTTCCTTCATCTCATGGTTTCATCATTGATTCTATGCTGCTAGAATCTTCCATATGTCTCATGCTCTTGTTCAAAGGATGTATATCAACCTGTGTTGGCCATTATTCAGAACTCTTGAATTTGCATGTCGTCCATACCCTTAGTTTGTCTCAGAATCACATGAAGTTGTAGTCCTATTGCACACCCTGGTCCTTCTTTCCTCATTGGTAGGTAACCTTGAACCCAACAGTCGACATTTCATCATTTTCCATTGACTGGGTGGTTTCCCTTATGTTCGACGGCAAGACATATATTCACATAGTGGGATTTGTGTAGTGTATTGAATGCCATTAGCCTTATTGGTGGTTTCCTTGCCTTTGTCAACAACTTTCCTCATTGGCTGCTATTCATAGGGTCATTTTTGTGTACCGTTTGCACCTAGCACACATGAAAGACGCATAGGGTCGTTGGTTCGTGAACATGTTCTTCGTCCAATTTCCTCCTAATCATCAAGCCCCTTCTTTGTACCTCATGTTGAATGATGAGAGATGCCTTAATTATCTCCTTTCAGCAGGTCTCCTTCCATTGACTTCAACTCATTTATTCCAGAGACGAGACCTAGAGTCCTATGAGTACCTAGAGGCTTGCAGTAATTAGTGGTAGGTTCTCTCGCCATCGACAATTGGGAATACATCAATGTCTCCTAATCAATTGATTCTTCAAGTGTTCGACCTCGACTCCTTTATTCACACTTGTAATAATGTACTCGATGCCTTGATACCTACTTTCATCATCGATAGGTTGTCTCACATTTGTTAATGGTATACCTCAATGACCGGTAATCAAACTAAGTCTCATTGTGTTCGACCTCAACTCTTTTATTCACATGATGTAGACTTGCACCTTTGGCGGTTTTTGTAGAAGACTTGAAGACATCAGTTTATAGTCGCAGTTTTCCTGAGTTGTTGCTATATTTTAATTAGACCAGCACCTGTGTGACTTCAGTGATCATGGGAGATCAGATTGTACTCCATTGTATACAGATATCTTCATATTGATTTTGAGACTGGTTTTACTTGGCCTTGTTCATGACTATGACAACCTTTGGCATGTAACCACATTTGTATTTTCTTATTCATGGCCATGGACAATTGTTTGGTATATTTTCACATGGATCTACAGTGTAATTCAAATTGACAGCCATGTATGCAAAGTCAATACATATTGTATTGAGAAACTAGTTCTTCCAGCTGGGTCCCCATTATTCCACTTCTGAGTTGTTATAATATATTTCGTCCATCTCCTCTGACCTCACACATTAGGGGACATCTATTATAGCAAGATTTGCCTCACCCTATGCAGTCTTGCACATAGGGCCTTTTCCCATTTTCCTATGCAGACTTGAAGTCCCCTTTTGCAAATCCCAGAGCTAAAAACATAATTTTTCCACATATACATGCCCTACCTATATTACAACATGTGTATACGTAGGTTGCACCACTATAGCCCGCGTACATCGAGAAATGTGCCCAAAATTGAAAAATGGTGTTGGGTTTCCATTTCATGTCACGAGATCAATGATCCTTGGCCTTACATATACTGGAAACGTTCTGAATCATCCCTTCAGTTCCACTTGAAGGATATAAATGGGCCAAATATGAGCTATGGAAAAGAGGAGAAGAATTCAACTTTGAGATCAAAGTTACTCTAGAGAAATTATTCACTTCACATTGAGTCTACATCCCTTTGTCCTTTAAGTCTGAACACATTGTTCATCCCCCAAGCTCTTCCCTTATTAATTGAGAACTTCATTGTCTCTCTTATATGAGCTTGCATTTGGTGGAGGATTGAAGTGGCGGAGGCCCAGTTGGAAGGAACTTAGTTTCTCAGTTCCAAACCGTGCCGACACAAAAGTTTGTAACTCATCCGCTTCTGCTGATCATATCTTAATAGAAATACTCTTTTCTCGTCCATTAATATCTCACAAATATTTGAATTATTATTCCATGGGCATATTTGTTATGAATTTTGATGGATTATGCTATTGAATGTGCTAACATCATATATTATCACCATATGTTTGTGTTTCTTGGTTGTTGAGTACTAGTTGCAGGAATATTGCTTTGGGTCAAGTGTTCAATGGTGGACTTCATTGAATGTCTGGATGAGGTAGGCCTCTTATCTTGTCTTGTTAGCATGTTTTTTTATATAACATACTTGATATTAGATTTGATTTTTGCAGTCATTTTCGTCTGTTGTGGTTTACCCCTATCCATAGAGATATTTTCCTCGTAACAGGTACCAAAAATATGATTATTTTATGTTGAGTTTGGTATTTTTGAGATCCAAATCAGATCATTGTGTGTATTACTATTGATTAAGGTTGGTTGTCATTGATGTCAACCTTTGAAGAAATCCCCGCAGCACAAAGGTTTGGGTAATGGACCCAATATTTTTTGATGTAAAGATGTCTCATTATTGTCTTGTCATGGTTGATAAGAAGTAAAGATGGATGAACTCCAAAGTGGTCCCCTAATGGTCAAATCCCTCACGGGAAGACACTTTGCGGAGTAAGAGAACCCATGCTTAATTGTGTAATAATGAGATGAAGGACAATGAATTTTTTATGTAAACTATCCTAGATGGATATTCCTTGTCATTCCATTTCCAGTGGTATGTGGAACGTCACATAACTCCTCACGGTTAGAGAGTTATGGCCATGAGAAGTTGTAGACCCTAGGTTTGGGTAATGGACCCAAGTTTGTTTGATGGATAACTATATGAGTTATGATATATTTTTAGATAATACTATTATATATGGATAACACATGTCATTCCATTTCTGGTGGTATGCGGAACATCACATAAATCCTTACGGTTTGCGAGTTATGGCCTTACGAAGTTGGAGGACCCTCATATGTCATCTAAAAGCCCCAAAAGGTCAAAGTAGACAAAGTGGTTTAAGAGTTTTTAAAAGTAAATAATAAAGTGAAGTAATGAGTGTATTATGATTCAAATTGAATACAAAATAAATTATTTGAATAATAAATTTAATGGATCAATTAGAAGTGGGTTAACCCTAAAATAAGGAAAGTGGGGCCAAGTGACCTAGAAGATGTTTTTAAGGAAGCTACTTGGAGAGTATAAATAAGAGGCAAGGCTCTCTCATTTTAATCACACTTGAGAATATTGAATATATATACGTGTCTGAGGTAACCAATTATATCTAAGCCAAAATTCTGAGGGAAGGTGAAGAAAAGAAGGCCGAAATGCAAGGAAGGATAAATTCTTTTGATGGTGCTTTCTAAGGTATGTTATTTAGAGGCCATCTCACCATTTTCGCTATAATTTTTTTTATATAGTTATTCAGACCATGAAATTGTTATTCCATTGAGAAAACATATCCAAGTATCTATGGTAAAAAATTCATCTTGTGGTTCATCGTATTTTTGGAGTTACACTCCATGGAAAATAGGGTTTGTGGCTAGTCCTGAAACTAGTCAAAAAAATGTGTTTTGGGTAAAAACGTCATAACTTCTTCATAATAGATCCAAATTAGTGAAACCAAATGTTTTGGTTAGGGTACATTCTTTAGTATTCTGTGTCATAGTTTCATATCAATTCAACAAATATTCTGTGCAGGGAACGCTCTATAAGGTCTCTCTCTAGAATAAGCCAAAATTCAACAAGGTATGTCATTTTTGCTATAACTCCTTTTCTGAGAGGTTACAAGTAGTGAAAATTGGAGGAATTGTATAAAAAACACTAAAGAACATTGTGTATTACTTTCATATCTTTATACATTACAGGTACAAAGCTATGATTACTTCAAGTTAGGGTTGTTGACTAATTCAAAACTAGGCATGTGAGACTAAAGAAAAGTTTGATGAAAATGATAGTCTCTTGTTGTTGAAGTTAATGAAGGTTTGCAGGAATGTGATCATATACACCAGGTCTATTACAGAGCTACAAATGAGATTTTTATGATAAAATTGATAAGTGATTTTGGTTGAGGTACATGTTGAGTATATGGTTGAGACAAGTGGTTGATGAGTTGGCACATACATGAGGTGTATAGTTGATGATGTTGGTACATATTGATGAGTCATAGTTGATGAGTAGTTGACACATGATTGGTACATACTTGGTACATGGTTGGATGCACTTGTTTATGGTACAGGTTGATTACAGGTTATTTGGTACAGTTTGGTGCATGGTTGATGCACTTGTTTATGGTATAGATTGATTACAGGTTGAGGTATAGGTTGATGATTGTTGGATCATGTTGTCATTGATGCCAATGGTTTGATTGATTGATGTCGTTGATTGATTGATGTCAAAGGATTGATTGATTGATGATTGATGTAATATAATATGTATTTTCCTTGATGATAATGCATAGATGAAGATGGATCAATGAGTTGTCATTGATATGATGAAGATGGATCAATGAGTTGTCATTGAT